>JAJQQW010000001.1:130742392-130769446 GCA_025583905.1 Ia io | reverse complement strand
GCCTCACCCTCCATCCCATCTGAGAGCACTTTATTTATGTCCAATGAGGAGATAACTGTAAATACCAATATACTTTAAAATTTTTATTTTATTGTTGACACTCTTACAAATATCCAAATTTTCCCTTCCTTTGGCCCTATTTACACAGCACCTGACCTCCCCACACCCTCTGGCCCTCACCACATTGTCATCTGTGTCCATGGATGTTCTTTGGCTAATCCCTTCAGTTAGTTTCATCCAATCCCCCTCTCCCTGAACCCCTCTGACAACTGTCAGTCTGTTCCATGTCTTCATGCGTGTATTTATATTTTGTTTGTCAGATAATGTTGTTCATTATATTCCACATATAAGTGAGATCATATAGTTTTCTCTTTGTGTTATTTCACTGAGTATAATAATCTCCAGGTCCATACATGCTGTCTCAAAACTTAAGAATGCCTTCTCTTTTCCTTCCAGGAAGTACTCCATTATGTAAATACTAGAAGCCCGACAGGATGTGGTCACTGAGGCCAGGGGAGCACAGAGGAGCGAGGAAGGGCGATTTGGCTTCACACCGGATGAGTGGGTTCTAGTCCTCTCCCAGCACAGACCCTCCTGGGCTATGCTGCTTCTCCTCACCCCCACCCACCCCAAAACAGTCAGCTCCCTCCCCTTTCCACCCCAAGGCACTGCAGGACCCCAAGCACACGGGTCCTTCTTCCAGGGCTGCTGGTTGCAAATCCTTGGGATGCAACCTAAGCTGGACCCTGGGACACCACCGTGAGAGCTCAGATCATCCTGCCAGGTGTCTCCCTCAGGCCCCTTTGGGAGCCACCCATCTCCATCCCCTGGCTGCACCACTGCTATCTGCTGTCAGGAGGCACTCCTGCCCCCCACTGCAGCCTAGAGAAAGGAATAACAGGAGCAGGAAGAATTGGCACCAGTACCCACACACACCAACCCCATGCCAGGCCCTGGGATGGGCATGATCCACAAATCCTAGAATTCAATCCTCAAGTAATGGTGGTGGGGAAGGTGGCACAGTGGGATGAATAGACGGCCCAGGATCATGGGGGCCCTGACTGCATCACCCACTGTCCTTGCCTTTTCCCTGGGGAAGGGGGTCCTAGTACCTGGTGGAGCTTGGACTCCATGGGTCTGAGTACCTGGCCTGTACCATAATAGGACAGACACAACCAGAGGCTACACATCATCATCATAGGGCCTGAGCCTCAGTACCGCACTCCACATGAGCAACCCCCGACTCTGGGTGACTCTCCCCTCCTCTCTTAAAGGACATAACCTCACTTCAGCTATTATGTCCTCGTGTGCTCTGAAACATACCCACTCTCAAAGACAAGGTCCGGGAACAAAAGCTGCCTGTGTTCACTCCCTTCCCAACCCAGTGTCCTTCCAGTCCTAGTGCCCAGCTCCTCTGCTCTGCATGCCCTCCCTTTCCTTGGCTGGGTTGCCTTTCCTTATGAGGACAGAGGCTCAATGAACGTTTAGGGTGCACATGAACCAATGAGAAGAGTTTTTTGGCTGTTTATTTTTCTACATTTTTGAATAAGCTAAGAAAATCCAAGTATATATACTCTATTTTTACAGAATGATAGACTAAAAATGATGCAGGAATTCAAAAATTAACTATTTTATCTGTTTTACAGCTAATCTCTTTCACATTAAAAAAAAAAAAAAAAGCCTATTCCAAGTCCATGTTATCTGGTTACAGAGTACAAATAGAATGAAGGATTCCCAATTTGTTTTACAAAATAGCAAAGCTCTTTCTCTTAAGTTAAATAACGTGTGACCCTTGTCATTTGTAAACTTAGATTCTGAAGCTAATAAACATTCTACTTAATGTAACATTTTAAAATACCAAAAATAAAAGAAGATACATTTCTAAGTCACCCCAATGGAAATGAGACACACAGATGTTATTCATTATAATCCCCTAGTCTGGCCCTCCACTGCTTGGATCATTGACTTCCCTCTTAAAACACAAAGTAAAGAAATCTGCCTTGGACTTCACTGAGGGCAGAAGAAGCTACTGGACATGGCAGAAGAGCTTGCACTGGCAGTAGTATCATGTGTGGTGCTAATTCTGGCCTGGGCTCTCTGTTCCTCCTCTCTCAAAGCCTCCTCATACCAGTGTGGGAAGGATCTGGGGTCACTCCCATTGATGTGGGCCAAAAACTCCAGGACTTTCAACTTGCTGGTCTCAGCGTGGACCCTGGGACCCACAGGAACTCGTACCATACCTGTTGACTGTTGAGCACCTGCTGGTACTCCAGGTACTGTTCCTGCACCCAAATTTTGGTGAGGAGCTACCTGGGCTCCCCATAGATGCAATGCTCCATCCCAGCATGCACCCCCATGGCATTCAGCACTTCCCGTATCTTCTCTCTGGGAACACAATCATCCTCCGAGAAGATTATACTAAGGATGAGTATCAGAAGGCCAGTCTTGGGCACACTGTGCTCATTGCTCATCATCCCATCATAGGTGAGGCCCAGGTTGGTGACTAGGACATAGGTGTGGCTGGTAGGGTCCACTTCCTTCACATCAATGCCATACACCAGCTGCACGCACTCAGAGGCCTCGCTGAAGATTACAGCAAAGTGGTCCTGGTGCTCTCTGATGACGCTACTCAGCATTTCTACCTTTGTGGTCAGCTCCTTTGTGCGATACTTCAGGAGCAGGAACCCCACCAGATCAGCTACCTTATCATCAATCACGTTTCTGGGCAAGGACTCTGTGTCTGGCAGGGCATGGGAGGTACTGGCACCCTCCTCTTCCTGGCTGCCAGACTGGCTCAATGGAGCAGTAGCGGCAAAGGCAGTAGGGGGGGCACAGGCACTTGGAGAGCTCTGGGGAGGACTCGGTGTCCCAGCAGCAGCATGACCTCCTCCTCCTCCTCCTCCTCCTCCTCCTCCTCCTCCTCCTCCTCCTCCTCCTCCTTCTCCTCAGGGGTGCTTGGGTTACTTGAAAGCAGAGGATAGCAAGAGGAAGAGGAGGAGGAGGAGAAAGAGGAAGGAAAAGAGGAGGAGCAGGTGGAGGAGGAGGAGGAATAATCCTCTTCCTCAGCCTCGGTAATCTCAAGCGTGTAGCGTCATCGCTTTGGAGCTCGAGGCATGATGACTCCTGTCAGGCAGCCACAGGAGTGCGGCAGGAGGTGGGCAATGAGGACTCACAGGCCTGTGGAGAGAGGAAGTGTAAGTGGCCTCAGCTGGGTACACCCTTGTCAGCTTTGACAAAGCAGAGCTACAGGTCTGCTCTTTACAGGTGCTGTTGGGCCTCACTGGGGTCTCTTCTCCTGGGTGGCCTGTCCCCTAAGATCCTGAATGAGGAAGTCAGATGGTTTTTCGGGGTACAGACGTCATAGGACAGGGTTCTGTGGCTGGCAGTGGGGTGGGGTCGGGTACTGCAGGGGTTCTCCTCTATTGTGGCATGGGGGAGAAACTGGGGACACATTCTAGGTGAGGGCAGGCACCTCACCTTGACTGCTGGCACGGCCTGGACCTCCTCTGCTCTGTGACCTGTGTTTTGTGCCTCAGACCAAGGCCTTTATGCCCTGGTTCTTGGAGCCCCTGTAACAGGAAATAAGGAAACACCTCAGCGTGCAGGTGGCATGCATGGCCATGGGCCTCCAGTGCTGAAAAGTGGGAGGAAAGGATTCTGTGAGTTCCCCACTGTTCTGGGCTGGACGGTCTCCTGCGTCCTCACTCAGGGTTCTCACCTTCCCCTGGCAGGGCCCGTGAACTTCCCCTCTGCTGACGCTGAGGCAAAACTCTCAAAACAAGGCTACACACCCCTGAGGCTGAACAGAAGAAAGTGAGGGGGCCCCACATCTGACCACACCTGCCCAGGCCATCCCACAGGACACAGGATGACACGGCCAAACTCTGTGGGGGCTATCTGCCCTGGGACGGGGAGTGCCTTCAGTCCTAACGTTGACATCTGACAGGGTCTTGGACAACTTCCTGTGCTGAACTGAGGCCACTTTCCATCAGACTAAAAATCTCACCCTCCTGAGTCACTGGTGGAGGACGTGAGGGACACCACGTTCCACTTTCTCTCATGGCTGACAGAAGTGGCAAAGTAAGGCTGGGATTCGACCAGCTGTGATGTGAGTTTTTCCCTCAGTCCTCAGCTGAAACCTGAAAGGAGACAGCAAGACTTGGAAGCAGGGGAGGAGCATTAGGGCTCCTGCTGCCTTTCCTCAAATTCCTTATCTTAAAGGAAGTCCGGGTCCTGGACACCTCCCCTCTCCTCCTTTGCTCACCTGCCTGAGGCCCACCACCCCAGCCAAAATCAGAGTGCTCTCTGTTGGACAGCCTGCCTGGGGTCTCTCGGAGCTGAAAGTGGGAGTGGGGTGAATGTCCGTGAGGCCCACATTTGTTCTGCAGGAGAATTCCCACTCCTTCCTCCCTCATGGTCAATAGCTTGGCCACTTGAAGTGCCCGAGTGTACTGGCTCTGCTGTCCATATTCCACACACTTTGTGTAAGGCCCCACCTCTTTCAGATTCCTGAGAGCAAAGGGAGTGGGAGGATCCATGGGAAAGCGATTCCAGAAACCCCAGGGCTGAGGGCAGGTGCGGTTTTCTGAGGGGTTCGCACTGTGGTGGGATCCAAGATTCCCTCAGTCCTCACTTAGGATCCTCCCTTGTCTCTGGCAGATGCTGGCCCCGCCCTCTGCTGAAGTGAGGTCCTGCTCTTTATACCCAAGCCCCAGACTGCCAGACCCAGATGCAGAAATAAGAAAACGCCACCTATGATCATCCTCCCATGAGGCCTGCCTAAGGACTTTGGAAGGTCCTGGGCCCACCCGCTGCCGTTCTCAAGTACTGCTCCTGATCCTGACCAGTTGTGCATCTCAGCACATGCTGTCTGTGGTCATCCTCCCAGTGGGATCCCAGCACTGTCTCTGATCTAGCTTCCAGGGTCCCTCCGTCCTCCATCAGGGTACTCACCTTGACTCTGGCAGGTCCTTCGCACACCATCTACCTGCTCCCTCTACCAAACCCCTAGAGTCTCTGAGACCAAGACTGACTCTGGTCTTCATTTCTGGGTCTTTGGGGCACCATCTTCCTTTATGGGGTCCTACTTCCTCTACTCAACTCCAGAGTCTCAGACTAGGACTGACACTGGTCTAGCTTCCAGGATCGTTGCTGCACCATCTGCCTGCCTATTCCATCTATGGAACCCTGACAGTTTCTGAGACCAGGACTGACTCTGGTCTAGCTTCAGGGTCCTTGGCGCACCATCTGCCTATATGGGGTACTTCTCCCTCAGCCAAACACCCTAGAGTTTCTGAGAGCAGGAATTAGTGTTGGCTAGATTCCATGATCTCTCTGTCCTCCCTCAGGGTCCTCACCTTGACTCTGGCAGGTCCTTGGCACACCAACTGCCTATATTGGGTCCCACTTCATCTACCAACCCCCCCCTGAGTCTCTGAAACCAGGACTGACTACAATCTAGCTGCCAGGGTCTTTAGTGCACCATCTACCTATATGGGGTCCTACTCCTCTACTGAATCCCCAGAGAATCTGAGACCAGGACTGACTCTGGTCTAGCTTCCTGGGATCTTGGCACACCATCTTCCTATATGGGGTCTTACTCCCTCTACTGAACCCCCCGGGGCTCAGTGACCAGGATTGAGTCTTATTTAGCATCCAGGGTCTTGACGCGCAATCTGCCTATTTGGGGTCCTTCTCACTCTACTAAACCCCCAGAGTCTATGAGACTAGGACTGACTCTGGTCTTAGTTCCAGGGTCCTGGGCGCACCATCTGCTTATATGGGGTCCTTCTCCCTCTACTGAACCCCCAGAGTCTATGAGACCAGGACTGACTCTGGTCTTGGTTCCAGGGTCCTGGGCGCATCATCTGCCTATATGGGGTCCTTCTCCCTCTACTGAACCCCTAGAATCTCTGAGACCAAGACTGACTCTCATCAAGTTTCCAGGGTCCTTCGTGCACCTTCTTCCTATATGGAGTCCTACTCCCTTTACTGAACCTCCACAGTCTCTGAGACCAGGACTGACTCTGTTCTAGATTCTAGGGTACTTGGCGAACCATCTGCCTATATGGGGTCCTATTCCCTCTGCCCAACCCCCAGAGTCTCTGAGACCAGGACTGACTCTGGTCTAGTTTCCAGGGTCTTTGGCAAACCATCTGCCTATATGGGGTCCTATTCTTTCTACCCAACCCCCAGAGTCTCTGAGACCAGGACTGACTCTAGTCTAGTTTCCAGGGTCTTTGGCACCATATGCCTATATGTGGTCCTATTCTTTCTACCCAACCCCCAGAGTCTCTTAGACCAGGAATGACTCTGGTCTAGTTTCCACCTTTCTTGGCTCAGCATCTGCCTATACAGGGTCTACTTCCCTCTACCCAAACCCCCAGTCTCTGAGAACAAGATAGACTCTGGTCTAGAATCCAGGGTCCTTGGTGCACCATCTGCCTATATGGAATCCTACTCCCTCTACCCCAAATCCCCAGAGTCTCTGTGACCAGGACTGACACTGGTCTAGATTCTAGGATCCTTAGAGCATCAATTGCATATATGGGAACCTCTTCCCTGTACCCAAACCCCAGAGGCTCTGAGACCAGTACTGACTCTGGTCTCGGTTCAAGGGTCTTTGGCACACCATTTTCCTATATGGGATACTAATCCCTCTACTGAACCCCCAGAGTATCTGAGCCCAGGACAGATGCTGTTCTAGCTTCTAGGGTCTTTGGAGCACCGTCTGCCTATATTGGGTCCTATTCCCTCTACCACTCCACAGAGTCTCTGACACAAGGACTCACTCAAGTTTAGATTGCAGGTCCTTGGCACACCATCTGCCTATAAGGGGTCCATCACACTCTACTGAACCACCAGAGTCTCTGAGACCAGGACTGACTCTGGTCTTGGTTCCAGGGGCCTTGGCGTAGCATCTACCTATACGGCGTCCTATTCCCTCTACCAAACTCCCAGGGCCTCAGTGACCAGGACTGAGTCATGTTTAGCATCCAAGTCCTTGTCACACCATCTGCCTTTATGGGATCCTTGTCAATCTACTGAAACTCTAAAGTGTCTGAGACCAGAACTGTCTCTAGTCTAGCTTCCAGGGTTCCTCTATTTTCCCTCATGGTCTTGACCTTGCTCTGGCAGGTCTTTGGCACAACTTCTGACAATATGGGGTCCTTCTCCGTCTACTGAACCCCCAGAGTCTCTGAGATCAGGGCTGACTCTGGTCTAGTTTCCAGCATTTTTGGCTAACCATCTGCCTATAAGGGGTCCTACCACCTCTACCAAACCCCTAGAGTCTCTGAAACCAAGATTGACTCAGTTATAGAATCCAGGGTCCTTGGTGCACTATCTTCCTATTGGAGTCCAACTCCATCTACCCAATCCCCCGGAGTCTTTGAGACCAGGAATAACTCGGGTCTAGATTCTAAGGTCCTTTTCGCACCAATTGCCTATATGGGGACCACCTCCCTGTACCCAAAACACAGAGTCTCTGAGACTAAGACTGAGTCTGGTCTACTTTCCAGGGTCCTTGGCGCACCATCTACCTATATGGGGTGCAACTCCCTCTACTCAAAGCCCAGAGTCTCTGTGATCAGGATTACCTCTGGTCTAGCTTCCAATGTTGCTTTGTCCTCCTTCATGGTCCTCACCTTTCTCTGGAATGTACTTGGGACGCCATCTGCCTATATGGGGTCCTTCTCCCTCTATTGAACCTCTAAAATCTCTGAAACCAGGAATGTCTCTGTTCTAGTTTCCAGGGTCCCTCTGTCCTCCCTCATGGTCCTCACATTGCTCTGGCAGGTCCATGGCAAACCATCTGTCTATATGGGGTCCTTCTCCCTCTACTGAACTACCAGAGTCTCTGAGACAAGTTCTGACTCGGGTCTAGATTCCATGGTCCTTGTCAAACCATCTGCCTATATGGGGTCCTACACCCTCTACTGAACCTCATGAGACTCTCAGACCAGAAATGACTCTGGTCTAGATTCCAGGTCCTTGGCACACCATCTGCCTATATGTGGTCATACACCCTCTATTTAACCCCATGAGACTCTCAGACCAGAAATGACTCTGGTCTAGATTCCAGGTCCTTGGCACACCATCTGCCTATATGGGATACTATTCCATATACTGAACCCCCAGATTCTCTGAGACTGGGACTGACTCTGGTCTATTTTCCAGGGTCCTTGCCACACTATCTTGCAAATGGGGTTACAATCCCTCCACCAAATCCCTAGAGTCTCTGAGACCAGGACTGACCCTGGTCTAGATTACAGCGTCCATGGTGCACCATCTGCCTATATGTGGTCCTATTCCATATACTGAACCACAGAGTCTCTGAGACCAGTACTGATGCTGTTCTAGCTTCCAGGGTGCATGGTGCACCATAGCCTATATGAGGTTCTGCTCCTCTCTGTTGAACCACAGAGTCTTTGAGACCAACGCTGACTGTGGTCTGGTTTACAGTGTCCTTGGCACACCATCTGCCTATATGGCACCACTCCCTATACCCATCCCCCAGAGACTCTGAGACCAGGACTGACTCTGGCCTAGATTCCAGGGTCCCTCTGTCCTCCGTCATAGTCCTCTCCTTGCTCTGGCAGTTCCTTGGCACACATGATGCCTATATGGGGTCCATCTCACTCTACTGAATCCTCAGAGTCACTGAGACCAGGACTGACTCTGGTCTCAGTTCCAGGGTCCTTGGCATATTTTCTGCATATATGGGGTCCATCTCCCTCTACTGAACCCCCAGAGTCTCTGAAACCAGGACTGACTCTGCTCTAGCTCCCAGTATCCTTGGCTAACTATCTGCCTATATGGAGTCCTACTCCCTCTCGCCAATCCCCACGAGTCTCTGAGACCAGGACTGACTCTGTTCTAGATTCCAGGGTCCTTGGCCCACCCTCTGCCTATGAGGGTCCCACTCCCTCTACTGAACCCCAGCGTCTCTGAGACCAGGACTGAATCTGGTCTAGATTCAATGGTCCTTGGCACACCATCTTCCTCTATAAGGTCCTACTAACTCTACTGAAACTGCAAAATCTTAGACCAAGAATGACTCTGGTCTAGATTCCAGGGTCCATGGTGCAACATATGCCTAGATGGGGTCCCACTTTCTATACCAAATCCCCAGAGACCCTGAGACCAGGACTGACTTTGGTCTATTTTCCAGGGTCCTTGGTTCACCATCTGCCTTTATGGGGTCCCTCTCCATCTACCCAACCCCCAGGATCTCTGAGACCAAGTCTGACTCTAGTCTAGCTTTCAGGATACTTGACGCACCATCTGACTAGATGGGGTCCAACTCCCTCTACCCAACCCCCAGAGTCACTGAGACCATAAATGACTGTGGTCTAGCTTATAGGATCTTCCCCTAACATCTGCCTATATGGGGTCCTTCTCCCATTATTGAACCCTCAAAGACTCTTTGACAAAGAATGACTCTTGTCTAATTTCCAGGGTCCTTCCTGCATCATCTTCTTATATAGAGTCCTACTCTGTCTACTGAACCCCCAGAGACTCTGAGACCAGGACTGACTCTGATCTGGATTCCAGGGAGATTGGCGACTATATGCTATATGGGGTCCTACTCACTCTACTGAACATACAAAGTCTCTGACACCAGGACTGTCTCTGGTCTAGCTTCCAGGGTCCCTCACCTTGATCTAGCAAGTCCATGGCCCACCATCTTCCAATTTGGGGTCCATATCACTCTACTGAACCCCCACAGTCCTGGACACCAGAACTGACTCTGGTCTCAGTTCCAGGGTCGTTAGCGCACCATCTACCTATATGGGGTCCTTCTCCCATTACTGAACACCCAGAGACTCTGAAACAAAGAATGACTCTTGTCTAATTTCCAGGGTCCTTGCTGCACCATCTTCTTATATAGGGTCTTACTCTGTCTACTGAACCCCCAGAGTCTCTGAGACCAGGACTGACTCTGATCTGGATTCCAGGGTCCTTGGTGCACCACCTTCCTAGATGGGTCCTATTCACTCTACCCAATCCCCAGAGCATGTGAGAACAGGACTGACTTTGGTCTATATTCCAGGGTCCTTGGCGCAACATCTGCCTTAATGGGGTCCTATTCCATGTACTGAACCCCCAGAGACTCTGAGACCTGGTACTGACTCTGAGTACTGACCCAGTTCCTCAACTGGATTCTGGCAGGGCCTGGGCCTGCCTCCTGAGTACTGACTCTGTTATAGCTTCCAGCGTGCTTGGCACAACATCTGCCTCTATGGGTTCCCATTTCCTCTAACCAACCCCCAGAATCTTTGAGACCAGGACTACTCTGGTCAGGCTTCAAGGGTCAATGGCGCACCATCTGCTTATATGGGGTCCTACTCCATCTATTGAACCCACAGAATCTCTGAGACCAGCATTGACTCTGTTCTGGTTGCCATAGTCCTTGGCACACCACCTGCTTTTATGGACCACTCCCTAAACCCAACTCCCAGAAACTCTGAGACCAGGACTGACGCTGGCCTAGTTACCAGGGTCCTCTGTCTTCCCTCATGGTCCTCACCTTGCTCTGGCAATTCATTGGCACACAATATGCCAATATAGGTTCCATCTCACTCTACTGAAAGCCCAGAGTCTCTCATACCAGGACTGACGCTGGTTTAGTTTCCAGGATCCTTGTCGCACTATATGCCTATATGGGGTCCTATTCCTTGTACCCAACCCTGAGAGTCTCTGAAACCAGGACTGACTGAGGTCTAGTTTCTAGGGTTCTTCGCGCACCATCTGACTATATGATGTCCTTCTCTGTCTACACAACCCCCAGAGTGTTGAAGACAAGGACTGACTCTGGTCTAACTTCCAGGGTCCTTGGCACACCATCTGCCTATATGGGGTCCCACTTTCTCTTCCCAATCCCTAGAGTCTCTGAGACCAGGACTGACCTTGGTCTACTTTCCAGGGTTATTGGCACACCATCTGCCTATATGGGGTCCACTTCCCTCTACCCAACTCTCAGAGTCTCTGAGACCAGGACTGACTCTGCTCTAAATTCCAGGTTTCTTGAAATACCATCTGCCTATATGGGGTCCTATTTCATGTACTGAAACCCCAGAGTCTCTGAGACCGGGACTGACTCTGGTGTAGCTTCCAGAGTTCTTGGCGCAACATCTGCGTATATCGGTTCCACTCCCTCTACCCAATTCCCCAGAGTCTCTGGGACCAGCGCTGACTCTGATCTAGTTTCCAGGGTCCTTGGCTCTTCATCTGCATAGATGGGATCCCACTCCCTCTACCAAACCCCAGAGTCTCTGAGACCTGGATGGAGATGTGGAAGGGAGAAAATGGCAGGTGTCGTCATTCTCACCCGCCCCGCCCCCCATCTGTTCTCCAGGTCATGGCCATCCCTGTGCTGACCTGGGGTCGTCATCCTTAGAGCAACCCCCGCCCCAGAGACTCTCAGACCCGCATGCGGAAGTGAGATAATGTCCATGTGTCCACCTCCCCTGCGTGCTGCCTGGTTGGCTCTGTGGTGGGGTCTCAGGTCCTTCCATCCCCCTCAGCGAGCTGACCGTGACTAGGAATCTCCTCTGCCCGCCATGCTGACGAGAGGCCCTGCTCCTTATCACCGCCCCTACCTCAGAGCCCGCTGTGCGAGTCAGGACACACTGGGCGTCGCCACCCGCACGGTGCCCCTCGTGGTGGGCAGCAGGGGGGACTTCTGCTGGCTTCCCTCTGCGGTGGGACCCAGGTCCTCACCTGGATTCTGGGAGGGCCTGGGCCCGCCTCCTGCCCAGGTGAGATCCGCCTCCGCCCCGAAGGCCGGGATTCCCGGAGCCCAGGGTAAGGGTCACAGAGGCTGCTATGTGTGGGCGTTCACCCCCTGCGAGCTCCCGGGCGGGGCTGGCCCTGCTCTAGGTCCCTGGGTCCCTAGGTCCATCCCCCTTGTGAGACCCGGGTGGAGGCGGGTCCTCCTCCCAAGAAGCCCGCCCGCCAGATGTATCTGGAGGCCCTGGGCCCTCCTCGGCCATGTTGAGGTACCGCGCCTCTCACCAAACCACCAGAGTCGCCCAGACCTGGCTGCGCCAACCTCGACCCGCCGCGTGTGGTCACCCCCCCCCCACCAAGGGGGCTGTAAGGACGGAAACCGTTGTTTGAGGTCCCGGGGTCCCTCCGCCCTCCCTGGGCACACTCACCCGGACTAGGCCAGGCCCCGGGCCCGACTCTGTGGATGTGAGCTCGCTCAGGCTCTCCCCCGAGCATCCCCAGGGTCTCTGAGACCTGGATGCGGAGACGGAAGTGAGGACCTTGGCTCTGGCAGGGGTCTCTGAGACCCGGATGAGGCATGTGTGGTCGCCCTAACAAAAGCCCTTCCATGTTGAGTTTCTGATGGGAGCTGGGTCTCCCCCCCCCCCCGCCCCCCCCCCCCCAAGTACTCACCATGACCTTAGGCAGCGCCTCTGCCCTCCCCTCCGCTAACCAGAAGCCCTGCTCTTGATCTCTGTCCCCAGACTAAGGCCCCTTGGAGGAAGTCAGGGTGGACCCGAACAAAAACAGAGGTTCTGCTGCCTGCCTCAAGGACAACCAAATGCATGAGGCTGGTGCTGTTGAAAAACGCAATGATTTATTCATGAGTCACATGACCTGGGCCAATTCTGGGCTCCTGTCTCAAAGACCAATCTCCTCTTCCTACCTAAGACTGCCTTTTTTTAAAAAAAATCTTTATTGCCAAAAGTGTTATGGAGCTCCCCCTTTTTCCTCATTGCCCCCTTCCAGCGGGCACCAGCACCCTACCCCAGGCCTTCACTACACAATGGTCTGTGTCCCTGGGTTATGCACACAAGTTCTTTAATTAATCTCTTCCCACCCAGCCCCGCCTTCCCTCTGAAATTTAACAGTTTCTTCCACGCTCCTATGTCTCAGGATCTATTTTGTTTATCAATTTAGATTGCTCTTTAGATCCCACATATGAGTAAGATCATGTGGTACTTGACTTTCTGGCTTGTTTCGCTTAGCATAGTATTCTCTGGGTCCCTCCCAGAGAGGATAACAGATGTCTGTGCTGTCTCAAAGGGTAACAGATTTCTGTGCTCAGATGTAGGTGACTGTCCTCCTGAGATGCCTCTCTGGGCTCATTGACTGTCTCAAGGACTCAGACCTTCAGAGAAAAGGGAAAGCTGGCCGGAATTAACAGGGTTTTATCACTCTTTTTGCTTCTGCTCATTTCAGGGCTGTGCAAAGATAAATGTTTTAGGATAAGTGGTTAGTGTTCGGGACTCCTTTACACGTTTTTCCTTTCTCTCTCTCTCTCTCTCTCTCTCTCTCTCTCTCTCTCTCTCTCTCTCTCTCTGTTCAAACTCAGAGAACGCTTCAACAGCACCCATGGGACCTTGTGGGAGGTCTGGGAGCGGGCACTGAACTATTGCTGGAGAGTGTCCAAATATGCATGGCCTCATTCCCCTTGAAGGAGACACTAGAATTTTCAAGAAAGCAACTGTCTTCCCTGGCACGTGACTGGTCTGCTGTAAAGTGTCCCTGGGCTCACTAAGACTTGTGTCACACATGTCACATAGCTACCTCGTGACCCAAGGACGGATCTGAAATACAGCTCTGATAGAAAAGTGATGGGTAGAGTTATTTTTTCCTGTGTGGCAATCTTTAATTTATTTGGGTCCCTTCTAGCAGGGTTGCTATTGGTTGCTAGCTGTGAGGATGATTGGCTTTCTCCCAGGCGTTGACTGCAATGGCCAATCTTCTGAGCCAGACTGGCTCTGTCGTACACCACTTAGCAGATGGGGTGGCCTTGATTCTAGGAGGGAGGCTCTGCAAGGTGCCTGGAACTTGGGCTAGAGACTCTCAGATGCTGATCAGAAACTTCCTGGCAACACAGGGGGACCCATGAGTAAATATCCTCCTGTTACAGGATGCATGATTAATGTAAGGTGATTCTCCCAAGGTCAGGAGCCAGGAAGTTCGTCTCCAGTGCAGTAGGCAAGGCTCAGGGGACCAGGTCTTCCTGGGCTTGCCTAAGGACCCGCTAGCCAGATCCTTGGCTGAGTGTGTGAACAGGAAAGAGGACAACAGGGACGAACATCTTGCTAGGGCCAGGATTTCTAGCCTCCTCAGGATCATCTGACGAGGTGTGTGGCACGGAAACAGAAGAACATGTACTCACAATTCTCATTGTATTGTTTATTTTGTACCATGTAGTTTTGCCTTTCCTTATTAAATCAGAAATGGATTTGTGATTACAAAGCCTGTGATATTATGGGCCTGCATTGACCTTAAACTGCTCACAGAGTGAACACTTGTTATCCGAGGAGTCATTCAGGGTCCGTGGGTGGAGCCATGACTGAAAGGCCAGAAATCTGAATGGAATAATAGATATTGTACAAAGACATCACTGGACCTTGCAGTGGTTCATTGGGGTGGGGGGGGGGGGGGGCGCAGAGGCTTTGTGACGTCGGTTCCGGCAGTAGCCGTGGACACAAACATGACATTACCAGAAGTGTCCTCCCCACTTGAACCACTTGCTGCACTTGGGCACTGGACCTCCCTGGCACTGCTCAGGGGCTGAGAAACTGAGAAGTCGAATGCCTGTGTTTCTCCTGAGCCTTTTGGTTGGCTTCCTTGTTGCTGTCCTCGTGGTGCATTCTTGGGGAGTGTCTTGTGGGGGCCATCTTCGTCTTTCAGGTTAGAGGCGTGGCACTTGACCCTGGACAAACGTGAGTCACCTGGTTGCCTTGTGCCTTAATATTCTTGAGGAGCCAAGGCTTGCCTCTCTGGTAATTACAATTTCTGTAGATCTGAAACAAAATTAATTAATTTAGTCATTTGTGGAGAAAAGATATCTACTTGACATTAACTGGCCTCTCAGAGTCTTCACTCATCCCTGATCGTTGTCTGTAAGGGGTCCATAGTTTCTTATCTTTTGATAAACATAGTATTATGTGAAAAAGGGTTAGACCCTCAAATGAAGCCCTTTCAGTATATCGTTCTTCTGGGTCCACTAGGAAGATGTTTGAGTAACAGGGAATATGGGAAATAGGAGGACATTCTACTTTACCATTAACTTTTTCCCTGGAGAATAAACTGCAGAGTTACCTGGGCGTATTTTGCTAAAACCATGGGGGTTCAGCAAGCCGATGAAACTTTTCAGGCTGTTTGCTTCAAAGATTTGCTCCTTGCCCCTACGGCAGAGAATATCCCTATGTAAAGATATTCCTCGATGATCATGTTGTCTCCATCCTCATTCCAGCACACAGACCTGAAGGAATCATCCTCCACCATCCTCCAAAGCTTTCTTGTGAAGGATGGCCCATGAAGAATGTTTTTTTCCTTCCACATTGGTGGTGCTTTGGTTTGGGTCTTGTGGTTTTGGGTTGTCTTGCGGGCTTGGATCTTGGCTCTCTTCTTGGCCCCCGTGCCTCTCCAAAGCTTCCCTGGGACCCACATGTAGATCTGGGGATGTATCATGTTGGACTATTATTGGTGGTTGTCCATTCTCTGACGGGGCCAACTTGGCTTCATGCATCTCATGGGTACTCTGACTAGCCATGTTGATGCTCTTCATCAACAAGAATTTGGTACCCTGGATCCTATCACTTCAAAAGTGGGGTCAGAAATGCCTTTGGTCACAGCAGCGATGCCCTATATATACTGTCCTCAAAATTCTAGAGTCTCGGTCGTAGGGCCAACAGCTGCTTAAGTCATGTCATGTCACAAAGTTGACTTATGGCTGCTCTGGAGAGTGGGCCCTGGCCAAGAATGGGTGAGTGGACATCTTCAGAGCCCCCATCGTCTCTCTTTTCAAATAGTACAGAAAACAGTGTTCAGGTTAATAGAAAAGGTGCCCATATGCTGCCAGGAAGATTGTTTCCTATTGCTAGTTCAATGGATGTGTTGAGAGGTCAAGATCCTATCTCCACCACCATCCCTATGGGGGAGAGTGGGGGGTCGTGGTTGATGGCTTCTTTGTTGCTCAAGGGAAAGGCCGTGGGTAGTCTTAGCTTGGGCTACTATCAGGATATCATGGGTCAGATGGGCCCCTGGGGGACTGTACCTCCCAGAAATTGGTGGCTGGCTCAGTCTCAGTAGGTAGCCCCACTTTTCAATGCACTCCTCACAAGATTCCTGCTTTGGTCTCTTCCAGCTCTACCTGCTGTTTTGTGGGTCCTGATCCAATGAGCCCAAAAGAGAGTCCGATTTTCTTACCCCTGGGTCCCTAGAGTAGGGCTGTGCTCCAGCACAGGTGGGAATATTCCTCTCATTCCTCAACCTCAGTTCTACCCAAAGCACCTCAGATACAATGTTACCCATGGGGTTGCTGTGGGAATGGACAGCCACACCCTCTGATGTCCTCAGGGTGAGTGGAGATCCTCTTGAGCTCTGTTGCAGGCAAATCTCACCTCTATTAGGTCACAACCGGATTGGCTTTAGTTTCCATTTCTTCTCCATAGGAATTCTTCTCACTACCCAGGATGGGCTCAGTTAGGGACACCTGCATTTGTCTTCCCGAATCACCCTCAACGGACCTTCAGATTCAGACTCTATGAAGGCTTTTGCTTTCCCAGATTTCTGATCTCCCACCACCAAGTTGGATATCCTTTGATACTTCCCCGTTTCATTATGGATTTGAAGGTGAGGTGCATATTCAGCTCTGTGGAAACAAAGCATCCCACTGACTCATTCTCATGCCAGCCCTATTCTCCTTACCAGAAAAACCCCTCCCCTACTTGTGTGTTCTCTCCTGCCATAGCCTTGAAGGTAGCTACACTGAATTATTTTGTTTGCTCTTGCCTTTGATATTTTCAAATAATCTATTTTTCATAGACACACTGTCAAGGAAAATTACAATTTATTTAGGTAGCCACGACTAAAGGAAGCCCATACGAAGATAATGATAAATATGTACTTGAACATAGATGAGAGCCTGGGTGTGGGATAGGAGAAAAGCCAAATTCAAGTAATCTTTACCATGGAGGAGAGGATACTCCAATGGTTTCTTTGTGATCCATGTTCTCTAGCTGTTGAGGACAACTTTGGTCCTAATGAACACTCTGAATGGAGAGATAGAAGGGTACTGTGGGAAGACACCAATGCACTGTTCTAGGTCTTTCTCCCATCTCTTCCACTAAGTGATGTCATTTGCCCTCTCTGAGTGTCAATCCTTTGTTTCTGAAAGGGAAGCTAAAAGCATTGGGAAAGAGAATTCCCCAAGGACAAGGGCATTTTCTTTGTTTATGCATGTGTGTTGTTTTTCTTCATTTTGTTTTGACTGCAAGTACTTGAGTAGAAAAACTTATCCTACATTATCATTCCATAACATTGAGGTACATACACTTCCTTCAAGGGAGGGTAAGCAAAACCCCTGACCCCTGAAGTGGCCATGGTTTCACAGAGAGACTTCCTTTCAAAGAGGACAATGTGGAAAGGGCAAGTAAAGGGTCACTTTACAGTGGGCAAACCTGACAAACTCTACCTGTGTCACATGATCAAGGTCAGCATCAGCTATGAAAATGTGTGATCATAACATGTAGGTGCCCTTCATATGATGTGATGATTATGGTCTTTAACTCCCTGGTCCTCCTCCCATAAACCCAGAGCCCCAGTCTAAGCATGAGAAACACATCAGACAAGTCCCAGTGCACGCACATCCTATAATGGACCTACCCATAACTTCTCAAAATGATCAAGGCCATCAAAAGGAAATAGGGTCTGAGATACTCTCAGGGTTAAGAGGAGTCTTAAGAAGATGCAGCAGCTGAGAGGTATGCGGGAGCCTCCTAGATGTGATGCTGAAACAGAGACAAAGACAGCAGAGAAAAATTTTAAAACACGACATATGAATAAAGAATGGACTGTGGCTCATAATAACACATTGATAATAACTCATGAGCTTCTATACATTTAGCACACAAGTGTGACTTGTTAATCATCAGGCAAACTGTGTTTGGGGTATATGGGGACTCTCTGTAAGTGGTTTACCAATTTTCAGCATGAACTCAACTGAATTTTTCAAAATTTATAAGGATGAAAGAGGTCCTGGAATGGTGATAGATGTGTTTTAAAGAGCAAATTATAAAGTAAACATGAGCACACAGAACCAGTCAGCGAGAAACCAAACCTTCCTGAATTACCTTCAGCTCTTAGCTGTCCCTGAGCCTCCAAGATGCATTCCTCCACAGACCAGGCCTATTCCTTCTCATTAACATCTCTGGAATCTGCAGGTCCTCTCCAGCCCCATGCCAAGGCCTAATCCAGTCTCAAAATTCCTGTCAGGAAAGTGACAGGAACCCACTGTGGGCAGTCCTGCCATTGGAGCCCCGCATGGTCAGTCTCCCAGGTGGCTTTTGCAGAACAGAAGTGTGATCCTATCCTTCCTCTGCACAGGGCCTTTCAGTGTCACCCACAGGGGAAAAACACCAGGATGACTGGGCCTGGCCATTAAGGCCATGTGTTGCCAGCCCCACAGACCTGCAGCTTCTCCCTCACCTGGCCTTCTTGCAGTTCAGCAGGTGGTCTGCTAGATCCTCTCTGACACAAGGACTCAGCTCAGGAGGCCCAGGACCTACCCCTGAGGGGCAACCTGGTGATCCCCCTTCCATCTGCTACAGCCTTTCATCTTCTCAAATTGCCTGTATAGATCCCAAGTTCCAAGCTGGTTTTGTGGGTAACTGCCAAGGCACCCCTGCCACCCTCTCTGCCTCAGCCTCAGCCTCTAACACCACCCTCTAATAATCACCTGAACAAGGCCAGTAGTTGAATCAAGCATTTGGGTGTAACAAAGGGAATTTTTTGAAAACTAGAGGCCCAGAGCACGAGATGTGTGCATGGGTATAGTCCCTAAGCCTGGCTGGCAATCAGGGCTGATCTGGCCTTCCGGCTGCCTGCTGGGGCATTCCTTTGTTCTGGGCCACCCCCTGGTGGACAGTGCATGGTATAGTGAGCAATCGAACTCCTGGTCTCCTGGTCGAACTCCTGAAGGGACATGTTGCATATTAGGCTTTTATATATTTAGATAACTTGCAGTCACATTGATTACCCACATGTTCACATGACAATGATTATAATTTATCAATCATTAGGGCACTCACCAGGTTGATACCTCACATCCTACCAGCTCTGCCTGAACCACACTGGCTTAAAGGGGATATTCTTCTGGGGGCTTCCATGTGAATATAACTGCATATGAACATCATTACTGGGAACTGGATGATTGTATGTGGGGACATAGGTAAAGCAAAGCCCCAAGATGTGCAGACTGGGGCCAGGGTGGAGAGAGAGTGGGCAGCAGTGGTGATGGGGGCAACAGGCGGGGCCCCAGAAGGAGGATACCACCATTCCCACAGGGCCAGCTGGATGTTGACCTCCTTACCAACACTCATCACAGCACTGAGGGGTAGATTGGAGCGTCCCAGGAACATAGGCGTGCAGGAGGCTTGAAGGAATTCCTGTAGCCAGCTTCCAGTGGGCTGGTCCTCTTTTGAACACCCTCATCCCTGCCCAGGGCCTTACAGGAACACAATCTGGCATTTCACTTCTCAAGGGAAAATGTGCATGGCTTAAGTCCCTGGGTGAGCTAGCACAGTGCTCTGTGTCTGCGTTCTCATGTCTTGAGAATGAATCCACGGACCCTGTTGCTGCCTTCTGTAGAAATGACTGTGGCAAACAATGCTGCTGCTCAACATTCAGTGGCAAAGGGTCATCATACCACCCTTGTTAAGTACAAGAGGCCTGGCAATGCAGGGTCCCCATTCATTCAGGGAAGAGGAAGACAAGGTGAGGATGAACACTTGACATCTAAAATGCAGCTGCTGTAATCTGTAGTAAAAAACCAAAAAAAAACCACACCTCTGTTTCTGGTAGGACTTCTCAGAAAGTCACATTTCTCTTGAAATTCTCCACCTTTTCCAGTGCCTCCCTGCTGTGCGAGAGGTGCTTCAAATCCTCCATCACATGAATTTTCAAATCATTCTACACATCTCAGCAGACTGGGCTCACCCTCTTCATTCCAGAGGACCTTTCTGCACTTTCCATAGCAATACCCCTTGAAATCTCATGAGCCTGTGGATTTTCTCCTTTCTTCCTGTGCAAGATCACAATATCCATCTGTGAGTCTCTGCTGCCTTATGAATGGGCATGGACATGGACAGTTGCATCTATGGGATCTACAGAGGTTGGTAGTTATTTTTTGTATTATTAATACCCCAGACCATACCACTCTGTCCTCTACACATTTATTTCCACGACCTTTCATTGAACTTGCAACGCAATTGGAAACTAAATAGGACACCTTCACAATTTGCTGCTGGGTGCTTCCCTACTGGATGACAGCTTATTGGATTTGGGTGTAGAGTCCTTGCCAACAAGGTGCAACTAACCCACATTTCCCCAGAATTCCAATCCACCCATTAGAGCCTTTACACTTTTGCAAGGGGTTCTTCCATTAAAATCAACAATTTTTCTTCATTTTTTCTCAGTAAATCTGGCCCTTGCTTGAACTTTGCCAAGGTAAACTCAAGGAAACCTGTGGGGAAGCATGGGACTTGGTTGGAAAGTTTGTAAAGAGGAATCTCTGAAAAGTGGGGGGCTTCCAGAGGGAGCAGAACGAAGGTGGCCGCCCCACTGCATATTGAGGATCAAAAGTCTACAGAATGCCAGGATTTAACACCGCCCCCTCCTCCGGAAGTAGAGCCTGTAGAACTTGTAATACCTAAGGCCCACCATCAGAGGAACCCTTTCCCTATCCTCTTCTTCTGGTGTGGGAAAGCTCAAATAGATTCTCACTTATGGGATCATGTGTCAGGCAAGCTATGTTAGGAGAGCTTTAGGCTTGCCTGGTTATGAAAGATTAGTAAGGTAATCGGCTGCATGAACCACTCTCCTTTAATACCTTTAAAGAAGAAAAATTATTAGAGAAAATGGACCTAGCAGTCCAATTACATAAGGACTCCTTAATGCTTTGTTTGAAAATTACCATATGGTGTCTTGGAACTGGCAGACTTTGGCCAAAACAACTCTGGATGCCAGTCAACATTTATTATGGAGAGCAGAACGTAATGAAATATCTGAACAACAGGCTGTTTGTGGGTGTTCACTGGCGACCCCACCTGGGAGACCTCTGGGCTTCATTCTGGATATAAGTCCCAGGCACTATAAGTCATCTTCTGAAAGATCCATGGTAAGGACTCTGGTTGTCTGTGGGGTGGGCATACCTGTAAACATTGTACATAGAGTGTCTCTGTTGATTGTTGTTTTGTGTCTTTGTTGTTTGGTTTAATTTGTTTAAAGATGGGGCCTATTTCACTTTGCTAAGGGACCCAGCTACTTGTGGCAGGGTGAACACGTGGCAGGGATTGCAGGAACTTCCCAGAAGCTGCCAAGAATTCTTAATCTTGGGGACACTTCCTGCCCTCCTTCTCAAGGCATCAGCCACTGAAAACTCTTAGCTAGTAGAAGTTCTTATCTGTCTGTAATATAACTTGGTTACTGATTGATGTACTTGGCTTGCTTTCTTATCTTTAGGGGACTTAGTTTGCCCTTCACCATTTCATGAACATAGGGGATCCTCCGTCTTCGCTATTTGGGCCTTGTACCACTCAGCACCCATTTGCTGTGCTGGGTTAGTGTGAGATAAAATTCTAAGGCTAATGTCCCAGTCCACCCTTTTGTGAATACTCATTCATTTACTGTAGGGTTGTCGTTTTTATCTGTTTCTCTTTTAAAAATCTCTTCTTATATATAGGATTTCATATTATTAGTCTACTCAAAAAAAAAGAAAAATGTAAGAAATAATTATTTAAACTCCCAAAAAGTATTTATCCTAGAGGACTGGAGCTACAGAAGTACCTTTGAGTAGCTGCAGTAGCAGCAGCAGTGGAGTGGGGGCACTCTCCTTGTAAAGGAAAAAAAATGATACTTTTACACTAAAGCCATTAGAGGCCCAGGAGTTACTGCACTCCTGGGAACAAACCCTGGGACCTTCTATCTCCCCACATACACACCTACCATTTCTCCAGGCTCCTGAGAGTTGTCAAGGTTATGTTATCTCTGTTATGCTTCTTAATAATATATTTTCCATTGGAAAAATAAGCCTATTTCTGAAAGTAAAAAAGTTTTCCTGTATTTGCCTAGGAAGCAAAGGTTTTATATATATATTATTAAAATGGTTATGTTATGTTAATCAGAACTTGATTACTTTAAATGAATAGATTAATTAATACTGCTTAATAATAATAATAATAATATATAATATTTTAGTCTAAGGTATTTGACTACCTTCTTAGGGTTTGAATTTTAAGAAACTTTTCCTTGACCTAGAATTGGCTTTAGATCATTCCAGTAGGCTCTGGAATGCCTCAAGTGTTTGTTTTCTCTCCCATGAAAGAAAATTTTCTGCTGAAGGTACATGGAAAGCCTTGTCAAATAGAGCAGTGGTCGGCAAACTCATTAGTCAATAGAGCCAAATATCTACAGTACAATGATTGAAATTTCTTTTGAGAGCCAAATTTTTTAAACTTAAACTACTTCTAATGCCACTTATTCAAAATAGACTCGCCCAGGCCGTGGTATTTTGTGGAAGAGCCACACACAAGGGGCCAAAGAGCCGCATGTGGCTCACGAGCCGCAGTTTGTCGACCGCGGTTCTAGAGTATTGTGTTGTGCAGAAAGGACAAGATTCCATGTCATTTGCATTACTCTATGAAGTATCTGGATTGATAGAAGTACTAGCAGGAAAAATCAGGAGAAACAATAATTTTATTATGGGTCTGAATGAATAGAAAAATAATTATATAGATTCTATGACACTTGTTGAAAGTAGCGCTAATTCTTACACCTTTTGTTTTTCAGATATAAGGAAGCATTTTTAAAGCAATTTGGTAAATTATATATTTCTTACCCTACATATCTCTTCAGAATTCTTAATAAGTGGCAATACGTTTCTTTGCATGAATTCCTTAAGACCTATTTCCAATTGTAGCCTTATGCATTACCTCCTCCAGTTCCTCTCTGTGCTGTATGAGAGCTCATAATCAGATATGGTTACATATAATTCCTAAACATGATCAGATTAAGGCACAGCTAACCTTTCTCTTAGCAGGCAATCTGGCCTGGTGCAATCTGACTAATGCTACTGTGCCTCCCATCCCTCCATGTAAGCAAGGTAAGTGCTGGGACCCCTCAGATGAGGCATTCTATTGGGAAGTTTGTCAAGGAAATCATGCCCATTTGACAGTCCTAGGGGACCAACAGGTTATAGATTGGAGCCCACATGGTCATTTGCAAGCCAGCCATACTGAAATTCTGGTACACCAAGGGTCTAATACTAGTTACATCGGTTATGCAGGCATGTGGTTTGGACTGAGGAAGGGATGAATTCTCCAGGAACTCAACTACTAGGCTTGCCAGTTCAGGAAACTTTATGGAGATTAGGCCATGTTTCCAGCCCTTTGAAACTGTAGCATGGTGACTACCAGCACTCCTCCAGCCAACATAGTAGGACGTTTACTGATAATCATACTGACGATAGCCTAAGTTGCACCACTCACCCCTATGTCTTTGTTATTGGCCCCAATCTACATAGTCACCATCAGTGGATTGATGTTAAAAAGGATCTATGGGGTGTCTTTCACAATAACCTAACAGAAGAAGTAAACATGTTGTAAAGGCAAATTAGAGTCCTCACTTGCTATCAATGAACATGAAAAACAGACTACTGCTTGGAATACGGTAAAGGAGCATTTAGAGAGGATAGACCCCACCACATGGGTTCCTAGAATCAATTGGTACCTGATTGGACTAACCATTGCTGTCATTGTAATTCTCTTTGTTTTTCTTATAGTCTACAAAATCAGAACTCGAGTGGAGTTTTGAAGATGGCAGCCGACTGGATGGCAGTGAGGAAGAGAGTGTGAGTGGATGAGGGAGCAAAAAGGGAGTGTATGGACATGTGTGGTGTGTGTGTGTGTGTGTGTGTGTGTGTGTGTGTGTGTGAGTGAGGGACAGTTATATTCTGTAGGACTGTTGGGGGCTGGCGGACCAGGGTCCCCTACCCAGGCAGCCTCTACTACCACTACAATCTCTCCCAGGTTAGCCAGATCTGCTGCAGAGACCTTGCCATCTTGAAGGGGAGTGCCTGTGATGGGAAGCCCAGCCTTACCTTCACCTGGGGAGACCTCAGAAACCACCCAGGACCCTACTGCGACACCAGCCAGGGACCTGCTGCCTCGGCTGCAAACCCACGTGCACTGAGACTCCAGCCTCCCTGACCATGGGCCATAAAAATTTTCTTCAGGGGGAGACAAAATGGCGGACAAATAGGCGGACGTGTTCTGCGCCTTCTCATGGAGCAGACAGAAGAAACAGCTAAATCGAATAACATCCACCTGGAATTGGCAAATAAAACACAGCTGGTGGGACAATCCATGGCCCAAAAGGACAGAGGACGCCTGGAGAATGGTAGCATCAGGAATCTGGGCTGGAGAGAGATGCATGCAACCAGGACTAAAGGGTTAGAAGGAAACTGCACTGCACCAAGTCTGCAACCCTTGGGGTCACGCGTAACACTCGACTGTGGAAGGGGGTCCACAGGGCTGCTGGAAGTGGGGGACTCTAGATCTAAGTCCACAGCCATGGGTGGCTGCACTCAGAAAGGCAGCCTGAAGTTCTGCACCAGCCAGGCAGTGACGGCGGTGGGGTTTGGGGGAGACACGCTCAGTGGTGTGGTTGCTCTGTCTTTATATTTTCCTTTCTTTTACTCTTTAAACCCAGTACATAGGATCTTTCAATTAAAAACAATCACCGAGGCTGTGATGCAGGGGAAGGTGGCTTTGTGGAAGCTGGGGAGTGAAATAGGGAGAGGAAACGAGGAAGCCAGCTCTGGGACAGTCGGGTCCCTCCAACCCTGAACAACCATTTTTCTCCTGAAAAGCCAGCCCCTCCTAGCAGCACTGCCACACCCAGCTTTGAGCTTAGCAGGGAAACAAGAATTCAAAATACTCCCAGGGAGCCCTTGGGCACTGGGTTGAGGGGTCATTTGGTCCCAGAAACTGATACAGCAACACCCCCACCTAGAGCCCATGTCAGAAATAGACACTTGTGTAAATATGACTGAAAGCAGGCAGACAAACAAAGCGGGCAGATTGATCACACCTGCCTGAAACCAAAGCTGTGGAGTCTGACAGAGGAGTGTTACATAGCTGGAAACTTCAACAAGGTGCTGACTACCTAACAAGAAACTGAGACATGGCAGACAGAACAGTAGAGAGGGGTCTTAAACCATACCCCATGGGACAATAAAACTCCGCTGAAGTGAACTACACCTCACTAATTCACTTTTTTATCTTTTACTTTAGAAATTAATTTTTTTCTTATATTATTATCACCATCATCATCATCATCCTCATCATCATCATTAACCTTGTACTTTTTGGATTAGTGTTCTACAATTTTGCTATTTTTTATCATTATTTTACTTTATCTCATTTTTTCCTTTTTGCCAATCTTTTCTTCCTCACTTCTCCCTTTTTCGTCCCGTTTCGCGGCTCCTGTTCCTGCTTTAGTTTTTCTCTCTCCTTTCATGGCACTCCTTGTTAAAAATTGATCTTTTTACCTGATTTATTGAGGCATTACTATAATCATAGTCTCTGTTGGCTTAGTCATATATCTAATTTCCTCTCACCTGCTGCAAGTTCATGCACCCTTCTCTGTTCTCTTTCTGCGCTAGCCAATTTTTGTTGTTGTTGTTTGTTTGTTTGTTTTTTGTTTTTATTGTATGCTTCTGTTTTTCCCTTCCTTGCTTGCTAATAGCTTAATTAGTTTCACTCACCAAACTCATGCCTATTTGCTCTCTACTTTACTCTCCTTTTCCAAAAATGGACAAATCCTATCTAATAATAGACTAATATGCAAATTAACCATCACTCCACGACAAAAATGGCAGCCCCCATAGCCACAAGATGGCGGCACCCAGTACCCTCAGCCCCGCTGCTGGAGTGCAGACCCCCTGAAATCAATCGCCGGGACCTGGGGGTTGCTTCAGCCTGGTGCAGGAGTGGACCCCCTGCGATTGACCACAGGGAGCTGGGGGTTGCTTAGGCCTGGTGAACCAGTAGACCCCCTGCGATTGATCACAGGGAGCTGGGTGTCCGTTCCGGCACCAGGCCGAAAGCCTCCAGCAGACTCATCTGTGTTGGAGGCTTTCGGCCTGGTGCACGAGCGGACCCCCTGCAATTGATCACAGGGAGTTGGGTGTCTGCTCTGGCCCCAGACCGAAGGCCTGGTGCTGGAGCAGACCCCTGCAATCGATCACAGAGAGCTGGGGGTTGCTTAGGCCTGGTGAACCAGCAGACTCCCTGTGATCGATTGCAGGGGGCTGGGTGTCTGCTCCGGCCCCAGGCCGAAAGCCTCCAGCGGACTCATCTGTGTTGGAGGCTTTCGGCCTGGTGCCGGAGCAGACCCCCTGCAATCGATTGCAGAGAGCTGGGGGTTGCTTAGGCCTGGTGCAGGAGTGGACCCCCGGCTATCGATCACAGGGAGCTGGGTGTCCGCTCCGGCCCCAGGTCGAAAGCCTCCGCCAGAGGCTTTTGGCCTGATGCCAGAGCAGACCTCCTGCAATCGATGGCAGAGAGCTAGGGATTGCTTTGGCCTGGTGCACGAGCGGACCCCCTGCGATTGATCGCAGGGAGCTGGGTGTCCGCTCCGGCTCCAGGCCGAAAGCCTCCAGTGGATGCTTTCGGCCTGGTGCTGGAGCAGACCCCCTGCAATCGATCGCAGGGAGCTTGGGGTTGCTTCAGCCTGGTGCACCAGCAGACCCCCTGAGATCGATCGCCTGGGCAGGGAGCTGGGGGTCTGCTTTAGGCCTGGGCAGGAGCGGACCCCCTGCCCCAAGAGGCTTTCGGTCTGAGCCGGTGATCAGAAGGAGCTGGAGGTGCCTGCCCAGGCCTAAAGCTTCGGCCAGAGGCTTTAGGCCTGGGCAGAGCCCAGCCCTCGATTGGTGTCAACTATAGAGGAAACACCTTTACTGACTGCACATTGGCTAAGCTTCCTGTATGCCACTGGTAATATTCTTAGTAACTTGCGTAATAA
>JAJQQW010000001.1:130607268-130742292 GCA_025583905.1 Ia io | reverse complement strand
CAGTGCTCCGGACACTTTCCTATCTCACCAGTCTTTCTTCTGAGGGAGGAGTGAGAAAGGGGCTTGATTTGTTGAT
Source organism: Ia io (assembly GCA_025583905.1). Taxonomy (NCBI): domain Eukaryota; kingdom Metazoa; phylum Chordata; class Mammalia; order Chiroptera; family Vespertilionidae; genus Ia; species Ia io. Next base: position 130,742,216 of record JAJQQW010000001.1, on the reverse strand, counting down.
GTTTGCTTTTGCTGTGCAGAACCTTTTTAGGTTTGTGTAGGCATATTTATTTACTTTTACTTTCCCTGGTTCAGGGATCAAGTTCACAGAAACCCCTCTGGTGCCAATGACCAGAAGTTGATATTTTTTTGTTTGTTTTTAAAATATATGTATTTTGTAATGTTGACAGTATTGACCATAAGGTTAATGCCTATGCTTTCGCCAATGTGCTTTAGTGTTTCAGTTCTTATATTAAAGTCTTCAGTCCATTTTGACTTTATTTTAGTGTATGGTGTCTGATTTCAGTCCAGGTTTATTGTTTTGCATGTGGCTTTATAGGTGTCCCCACACTATTTTCTGAAGAGACTTTGCTTTCTCCATTGTATTTTATTGTTTAAAGTATTACAAATAGTATCTTTTTAGCACCTTCTTTGAAAATTACTTGCTGCTATATGTTTGGAATTATCTCTGGGCTCTCATTTCTGTTCCATTGGTCCGTGTGTCTATTTTTCATCCAATATTATACTGTTACTATTTTTTTTTAATTAACTTATTGTGGTGATATTAATATCGTAGAGTTTACAGGTACACAGTTCTACATCATCTACATATTGTATTGTGTGTTTACCACCCCAAGTCAAGTCTCCTTCCATCACTATTTATCCCCCCTTTACTCTCTTCTACTTCTGCCACTCCCCCTTCCTTCTGGCAGTCACCATACTGTTGTCTGTGCCTTGGAGTCTTTCTTTATTTCCTTTGCTTAATTAATCCTTTCACCCTTCTCACCCAGCCCCCAATCGCCTCCCCTCTAACAGTGGGCTACATCTTTTCATTTCTTGGCGTCTTCTTTAATTTTCTTTCAGTAATGTGTTGTCATTTTCAGTGTTTCACAATCTATGATTACACATGAACACACACACACACACACACACACACACACACACACACCCCAAAACCCATGCAGTCAAGAGATCCCTCCTCACTCTTGGCCTGCCAGGGTCGATACTGGGCCAGCCCCTTTCACAACATCGCCCTTCCTACCAGTCTTCAGGTGGTTTCTGCCCTTCCTTGTTATAAGTCTTCTCCTTAGCTGGACCTCACTTGGTAATTTTGGGTGAATGTTCCTCAATTTAATTTTATTTCCAGTCTGGCCCTGGGAGGAGGTGCAAGAAAGATCTGCCTATGCCACCACCATCTTCCAATCCCTCTCAATATTAGTTTCAACATACAGTATGGTGGTTAGACAATCATGTACTCTATCGAGTGGTCAACCCTCCCCCCCCCCCATTTTTCAAGTACCCATCTAGCACCATATATATTCATCAGTATATGATTGACTATATCCCCTATGCTATAATTCACATCTCTGTGACTATTCTTCACCTTTTTCACCCAGCCCCTCAACCATCCTCCCCTTTGTCAATTGTGAGTCTGTTCTCTGTCTATAAGTCTGTTTCTATTTTGTTCACTTGCTTTTTTTGTTCGTTAGTTTCCATATATAAGTGAAATTATCATGGCATTTGTCTTTCTCTGTCTGACTTATTTCACTCAGCATGAATACCCTCTAGGTCCACTTTAACTTCCAAATTTTTCTATGCTGAGGTTGACTGACTCATATAATGAAAGAATACATTTTATCATATATAAAATCCAGGGCAACCCAGGGAAAGACTATAACAAAACCATTCAAGAAGCAGAAATACAAGATGCTGAGGAACCTAGGCAGGTCCACAGGAGAAAGGCCAATTTGAAAAGCAAAAAAGATTTTTGTTCCTGGGCAGTAAATTTTAACAAGGGACCTCACCAAGGAAGCATATCCAGTTCAGCCTAGCTCACAAGGATGCAAAAAAGAATCCACATTTTTTTCTGAGAGGAAAAAAGCCTCCAGCCCATTTTTTTTCTGGCATGAAGGGGGAGCAGAAACATGGGTCAACACTGCCATCTAATGGCAAGGGAGACAAAGTGCCACCAATCCATCTAGGAAAATCCATCTTTTCTGCTGGTTTTCTGCACAGCACTCTGTCAATATTGACTGAGGAAACCAAGTGATGATGTCGGAGAATGCAAGAGCACCTGCCAAAGTGGAGCTGATGAACAGCTGCTCCACAGCTTAGCAAGTCCAGCCCTGGGAGCCATAACAACAGGGGCAGAAGTACTGGCACAGGGAAAGGATACTCCAGGGACTGAGGTGAGGTTTGAGGGGAAGGGGTGTCTGCCCTACCATTGGTGGATTCTGGGACTGCAGGTGGGAGCTGGGTTATGTGCCAGTCTCCCTGCAGGTGTTCCCATTAGTTTACCCTCAGGAACCTGGTGGAAACTGCAGTCAAGGTGATCAGACCTAATGTCCTGCTCCTCTTGAATAACTGCCCTAGTCACCCCTCCACTCCAAGTGTTGGACCTGTACCAATGCTCTAGTCATCTGTCCTCCACCCACCTCCAGCCTCTAACATGTTGGTCTTCTGGCACATTCACCGTCCTCCCCTCAAACTTCACCCCTAGGATCTCTCCAGGGCAACTTCAGGGCCCAGGACTCTGATGTGGTCAATCGAAAGCCTCTCTGTCTTCAGAGATTCTCTCCTCCTACTCACCTAAGTATCCCCTGCCCACAGTCATGCTATGGGACTCAGTAAACCTCATGCTCCTCTCTTATGGTCTTTTCTAACATTTCACAGTCTCATTATCCCCAACATAATGCCTGCGTTGTCCAGCTCCCTCCCTCTAATGTCTCTGGTTAGACAACATTCAACTTCTTGGGGGACTCTAGTCCATTGGTTTGAGGGGGACAAAAATCCAACCCCACAGCTTTCCTGACCTTCCACCAGGCCCCTCCTTACCCAATTTACCCAGCTCTTTTGCTTCTTTCTCCATCCTCTCTACTGTCCTGCAGTGTACCAATAAAGAACAAAAGATCTGTACCCTCCAAGCCTATATCTTCTTTCTTTTACCGACAATAGCCTTCCATAAAACCCATACCTACTCTTCCCATGATATTCACCTTTAATTCATTGAGAAGAAAAGGGATCACATAAGAACTCTAACCATTTACCAGTAACACTGGATGTGTAGTTGTTTTTGTTTTCTCAGCTGCTCCCCTGAAGGAAGTGAATTAAGGTCAAGTCCTTCATGTGGATTCCATGCCCATTTCCCAAGGAGCAGGGCTTTTCAATGATCAGTCCTGAGTCTGGATCATCCTATCTAATAAAAGAGTAATATGCAAATTAACCATCACTCCGCTACACCCACCAGCCACGCAGAGCGAGTATGCAAATTAACCCCAACCAAGATGGCTGTGGCCACTGAGCCAGTAGGAGGGAGGCTTGGGTTTCCCCGGCGATAGAGGAAGCCAAGCTTTCCACACACCCTGGCAGGCCCACACCTCCACTCAAGGGTACAAAGTTTCAATTATAGAAGGTAAATAACTTCCACCAGAAATGGCGGCAGCCACGGAGCTGGAAGAGCAGGAGGCTAGGGTTGCCCCCGGCAATAGAGGAAGCCAAGTTTCTGCATCCCTGGCCAGCCCAGGCCTCCGTTTAAGGCTACAAAGTTTCAATTATAGAAGATACATTAATTCCAACAGAAATGGCGGCAGCCACAGAGCGAGCAAGAGGCTTGGCTCCGCTCAAGGTTACAAAGTTTCAATTGTAGAAGATAGATAAACCCCAGATACCAGGGCCTCCGCTTGGGTCTCTGGGGGGCGTGGCCAGCCTGTAAACTGCCACAGGCCCCTCGCCCAGGCCGCCCCACACCCCAAGGGAACCCCCACCCTGATCCGGGACACCCTTCAGGGCAAACCAGCTGGCCTCCACCCGTGCACCAGGCCTCTATCCTATCTAATAAAAGAGTAATATGCAGATTGACCATCACTCCAACTCACAAGATGGCTGCCCCTCTGTGGTCAAAGATCCTGCCCCCATGTGGACACAAGATGGCCACCACAAGATGGCCAGCAGGAGAGGGCAGTTGGGAGGGGCCAGGCCTGCAAGGGAGGGCAGTTGGGGGCGATCAAGCCTGCAAGGGAGGGCAGTTAGGAGTGACCGGGCCTGCAGGGAAGGGCAGTTGCGGGGGACCCAGGCCTTCAGGGGAGAGCAGTTGGGGGGACCTGGCCTGCAGGGGAGGGAAGTTGGGGGCAATCAACCCTGCAAGGGAGGGCAGTTAGGGGTGACCAGGCCGGCAGAGGAGGGAAGTTGGGGGCAAACAGGCTGGCAGGGGAGTAGTTAGACATCAATCAGGCTGGCATGGGAGTGGTTAGGGGGTAATCAGGCTGGCAGGCAGAAGTGGTTAGGGGCAATCAGGAAGGCAGGCAGGCGAGCAGTTGGGAGCCAGAAGTCCTGGATTGTGTGAGGGCAGTCGGACATCTCTCGAGGGGTCCCAGATTGGAGAGGGTGCAGGCTGGGCTGAGGGACACACCCTCCCCATGCACGAATTTCGTGCACCGGGCCTCTAGTTCTATTATAATGCAAATATGTGCATATTTCTCACACCTTATACAAAATAAAATAAAACATGAGGCCATCCCCTATCTCATATACTTTCAAGATATTGCCACATTTCCCTGATGCTCCAAACAGCAAATCTGTCTCCCTTGTTCTATAACCATTATTTTACTAACCAAATCAATTAAGCTTCTACCAGCCAGAGCTCCCCAGCAAATAAACCTGATTTTGTCAAAACACCAGTGAACTTTATATTGCTCACCTTCACATCCTCAACTTACTCTATCTTTCAGATACCTTTGGAACATTTGACAGTTCTGTACTTTTTTAAACTGTTCTTCCTTCCTACCCTTCTCTCCCACTTCCCTTCCTTTCCTCTATTTTGTATTTTTTGATATTTTACAATATACTCTCCAGGTGCTATTCCTTCAACCACAATAGCTACTCCATTCCTTCTAAGTATTCATTGCTTACTTCTCCATTTCCACATGAAGTTTAGCAGGACCCCTTCTAATCTACATTCTCTCCTGGTTTGTTTAATTTGTTTTGCCATCATAGAGCATATATATACTGAGTGGCCAGATAATTATGATCTCTGAATACATAATAATCTGGCCACTCAGTATATATATATCGCATCTAATAAAAGAGTGATATGCAAATTGACCATCACTCCAACACGCAAGATGGCCGCCCCATGTGGTCAAAGATGGCTGCCCCCATGTGGACACAAGATGGACTGCAGGGGAGGGCAGTTGTGGGCAATCAGGCCAGATGGGGAGGGCAGATGTAGGGGACCAGGCCTGTAGGGGAGGGCAGTTGGGAGGGACTGGGCTGGCAGAGGAGGGCAGTTGGGGGAGACCAGGCCAGCAGGGGAGGGCAGTTGTGGGGGACCAGGCCTGCAGGGGAGGGCAGTTAAGGGTGACTGGGCTGGCAGAGGGGGGCAGTTGGGGGGAACCAGGGAAGCAGGGGAGGGTAGTTGGTGGGGGGCCTGGCCTGCAGGGGAGAACAATTAGGGATGACCAGGCCAGCAGGGGAGGGCAGTTAGGGGTGACTGAGCCAGCAGGGGAGGGCAGGTAGGGGTGACCAGGTCTGCAGGGGAGGGCAGTTGAGGGCAACCAGGCCTGCAGGGCAGGGCATTTGGGGGGGACCAGGCCTGCAGGGGAGGGCAGTTGGGGGTGACCGGGCCAACAGGGAAAGGCAGTTAGGGGTGACCAGGCCTTCAGGGGAGGGCAGTTGGGAAGGACCAGGCCTGAAGGGGAGGGTAGTTGGGGGTGACCGGGCCAGCAGGGGAGAACACTTGGGAGGAACCAGGCCTGCAGGGGAGGGAAGTTGGGAGAACCAGGACAACAGGGGAGAACAGTTGGGGGGGACCAGGCCTGAAGGGGAGGGCAGCTGGGGCAACCAGGCCTGCAGGGGAGGGCAATTGGGGGGGACTAGGCCTGCAGGGGAGGGCAGTTGGGAGGGACCAGGCCTGCAAGGGAGGGCAGTTGGGGGTGACCAGGCCTGCAGGGGAGGACAGTTAGGGGCAACCAGGCATGCAGGGGAGGGCAGTTGGGGGGGACCAGGCCTGCAGTGGAGGGCAGTTGGGGGCAACCAGGACAGCATGGTAGGGCAGTTAGGGGTGACCAGGCCTGCAAGGGAGGACAATTAGGGGCAACAAGGCCTGCAGGTGAGGGCAGTTGGGGGTGACCAGGCCTGAAGGGGAGGACAGTTAGGGGCGACCAGGCCTGTAGGGGAAGGCAGTTAGGGGTGACCAGGCCAGCTGGGGAGGGCAGTTAGGGGCAATTGGGCCAACAGGGGAGCAGTTAGGCTTCAATCAAGCTGGCAGGGAAGTGGTTAGGGAGTGATTAGGCTGGCAGGCAGAAGTGGTTAGGGGCAATCAGGCAGGCAGGTAGGCAAGTGGTTGGGAGCCAGCAGTCCTGGATTGTAAGAGGAATGTCCTACTGCCCGTTTAGGCCCAATCACACTGGGATCGGGCCTAAACGGGCAGTCGGACATCCCTCGAAGGGTCCAAGATTGGAGAGGGTGCAGGCTGGGCTGAGGGAGGGACATGCCCCCCCACGCACAAATTTCGTGCACTGAGCCTCTATTATACACACACACACACACACACACACACACACACACACACACACACACATACTAGAGGCCCGGTGCATGAATTTGAGCATGGGTGGGGTCTGGCCAGCCTGGCCAGGGGGAGGGGGCATGGGCGTTGGCCAGCCTGCTGCTGGGCGAACTCCTGATCGAGGGGACAATTTGCATATTAGCCTTTTATTATATAGGATATGCACTGAGTGGCCAGATTATTATGCGTCCAGAGATCATAATAATCTGGCCACTCAATGTATAATATGACCTCCCACGTTCATATCTCAGGTGTTAACCTTATGCTTGAGATCCAGATTTGTCTGTCTTTGTTTGAATGATAAGAAGACATCATAGACTTAACATGTCCCAAGCATACCTCTTATCTATTGTATTTTTTTTTGTTTATTCTGCAACACAACACCAAGTCCTCTAGAGTTGATCCTCTTAACCTTTTGCACTCGGATGTCAAGTGTGACTCAACACGGTTTAGCATCGGTAGCAGCTCGTACATCGAATTGTATTGAATGTATCAATAATTTGAAATATAAAAAAATCCAAATAAATAAGTTTGTATGAAAAGAAACTCGTTTTTTATTCTACTGCCGCGCTTTGTAAAATCTGGGGTATTTAAAAAATTAAATCCCGAGTAGAATAAAGGAATCTAGAAAAAAGCAAGTGAGTGCAAAGGGTTAATACACCTGGAATCCATCGTCTTCTTTGACTAACTACTGCTACTGTTTTCTCATCCAAACATTCTCATCGTCTCTTGCCTTCACTGCAATAACTTGGCCTACTTCTATTCCTTGAACATGCCAAGCTTATTCACTCATTAACACATTGATAATCCCAGTTCTCTTTGCCTGGAGGAGTCAACCTACAGAACTTTACATGATTGCTTCCTTCTCAACTCTGGGGTTTCTGTTCCACTATTGCCTGCTTAGAGAGCCTCTTCCTGATCACTCTGTGTAAAGTCATCTGTTCCTGGCCTAGGACTTGGATTATTTTCTTTCTAATTCTTACCACACCAACTTATTTATTTATTGGTTGGTTGGTATTCTTTCACCCCCCACCCCAGCTAAGTGCTAAATTACCAGCTTCTATAAGAGTAGCAAACACTGCCCTAGCCTGTTTGGCTCAGTGGACAGAATGTCAGCCAGTGGAATGAAGGGTCATGGGTTCGATTCCGGTCAAGGGCACATGCCCGGGTTGCAGGCTCAATCCCCAGTAGGGTGTGTGCAGGAGGCAGCAGATCAGTGATTCTCTCTCATCATTGATGTTTGTATCTCTTCCTCTCCCTCTCTCTTCCTCTCTGAAATCAATAAAAATCTTAAAAATCAAAAATAAAACTAAAAAAAGTTAGCAAGCACCTTAAGACAAGTTCCATTAACATTGCTGAATGCTGAATAAAGGTCATCTGAGACCTGTTGTTGCTTCCTGCATGTTGGTGAGGGAGCCACTCAGGAGTGTTACTGCTGGAGAATCTCCCTTTAAATCTACAGCTAATTTGCAATGCATGACTGCCCCACAATAACTTCTGGAAGTTTCTAATTGTGTATATTAAAACAACAGTAATACCTTGCCCTATCTTGCTAAATCATTAAACAATTTTATTGCTAAATCATTGAACTATTTTATTGCTAAATTATTAAATTATTTTATTGCTATTTTAAATGGCATACCCATGATAAATGAGAGGGAGAAAGAGGAAGATGTTAACCAATCATAAAGTCACCTAGGGTAGACAGTGGTGCCATCATGACTTCATTGAGGAAGCTCTCTTGCTTCATAGCATCAGGCATATTCCTTAAATCTCTATGTACCTCAGTTTCCCCATCTACACATAGGACAGTCAGGATATGTAGCCTTAGGGTGACTGAGACTCTTCATTCTCAGAACTATACAGCATTTGGAAGCTCTCAAGATGAGTTTGATAGCATCATTGTATTTCTTGTTAGCAGCTGTCAGCTGGAGAACTTAGGAGCCCAAGAAAAAACTGTAGGATGCCAGAGGACTCCCACTTCTCATGATAGGACCAACACTCATAAGCTACGTAGGATGCAGATGCCTTGTTTTGGACTGAGCCAGGAATCTGTATTCATGTTTAGGAGGAAGGCCGCTGAAGGCTTTTTTCCCCAGAAAGGGAAGTTTTCAAGCAAACATTTTCATTTCACTGACTTTATAATTAAGACCGTTTCACTCTATCCTTAATATATAAAAACCCAGGGTCCATAACGACCGAAGGCTTCACCGACTGGAAGTCAGTCCTGCAGTCAGCGCTGGGTTGCTGTAAGCACAGCAACTCAGCACTGACTGCTTAGGGGGCTGAGTATCAGGCCCAGAGAGAGGCCTAGAGAGAGAAGCAGGGTCTGATCCATAGCCTCCATGGCAGCTGTTGATCAGCCCTTGCCTCTCTCTTTCTCTCCAGGCCTCCGTGGGGGGCTGCTGATCAACACCGCCTTTCTGATTAGGCCCAGAGATAGGCCCGAAGATGCTGACTGGCATGGAAACCAACCAATCAGAACCAAATCTGGGTGAACTGTGAGGAGCCAATGGAGGTGGACCTTTTGATGTTGACTGGCATAAAAACCGACCAAGCAGAACATAATCAGAATGAACTGCAAATGCAGAACCTAAGGTTGGGGCTGAGGAGGGGTTTTAAGGGCAACAGCTGTTTGGTGTAAGGTGTAATCTATCTATACTAATAAAAGGGTAATGTGCTAATTAGACCGGGTTTACCAGCCATCTTCCAGACGTCCGACTTCCTCCCGGACAAAGCCATGGTGGTGGGGGCCAAGGCAGAGAGGGCAGTTGGGGGCGAGATCAGGCAGGCAGGCAAATAGGTTAGGGACAATCAGGCAGGTAGGCAGAGGAAGTTAGGGGCGATCAGGCAGGTAGGCAGGTGAGTGGTTAGGAGCCAGTGGTCCCAGATTACAAGAGGGGTGTCCAATTGCACAGGAGGGGGGGGGTGTCCCTCAGCCCAGCCTGCACCCTCTCCAATCTGAGACCCCTTGGGGGATGTCCATCTGCCTGTTTGGGCCCAATCAATTGGACATCCCTCTTACAATCCAGAACTGCTCACTCCTAACCGCTCACCTGGTTGCCTGATTGCCCTTAACTGCTTCTGCTTGGCAGCCTGATAGCCCCCTAATTATTCCCCTGCCAACCAGATTGATGCCAAACTGCTCCCTTGCCGGCCTGATCACCCTCAACTTCCCTCCCCTGATGGCCCAATTGCCCCAACTTCCCTCCCCTGCAGCTCAATTGCCCCCAACTGCCCGCTCCTGCAGGCATGGTTGCCCCTAACTGCCCTCTCCTGCAGGCCTGGTCACCCCCAACTGCCCTCCCCTGTTGGCCTTTTTGCCCCCAACTGTCCTCCCCTGCAGGCCTGTTCCCTCCTAACTGCTCTCCCCTACTGGCCTGGTAACCCCAACTGCCCTCCCCTGCCAGCCTGTTGACCACAACTGCCTTCCCCTGCAGGCCTGGTAACCCCCAACTGCTCTCCCCTGCCGGCCTTTTTGCCCCCAACTGCCCTCCCCTGCTGGCCCAATCGCCCCCACACTTCCCTCCCTACTGGGCTAGTCACTCCCAATTACCCTTCCCTGCTGGCCTGGTAGCCCACAACTGCCCTCCCCTGCTGAAATGACACCACCAACTGCCCTCTCCTGCTGACCTGGTCGTCCCTAACTGCCATCCCTTGCAGGCCTGGTCCCTCCCAACTGCACTCACCTGCAGGCCTGATGGCCACCAAATGCCCTTGCCTGCCTGCCTGATCACACCCGACTACCCTCCACTGCTGGCCTAGTTGACCCCAACTGCTCTCCGCTGCTGGCCTGGACACCGCAAACTGCCCTGGCCTGCTGGCCCGATTGCCCCCAGCTGCTCTCCCCTGCTGGACTGGTCACCCCCAATTGACCTCCACTGCCAACATGGTCGCCCGCAACTGCCCACCGCTACTGGCCTGGTCACCCCTAAATGCCCTCCTGTGCAGGCCTGGACCCTCCCAACTGCCCTCACCAACAAGCCTGGTTGCCCCCAACTGCCCTCCCCTGCCTGCCAGGTCACACCCAACTGCCTTTCCCTGCTGGCCTGGTCGCCCCCAAATGCCCTACCCTGCTAACCTGGTCACCCCCAACTGCCCTCCCTGCATACCCAGTCACCCTCAACTGCCCTCCCCTGCCGGCCTGGTCGCCCATAACTGGCCTCGCCTGCAGGCCTAGTGCCTCCCAACTGCCCTCCCTGCTGGCCTGCTCACCCCCAACTGCCCTCCCCTGCCAGCCTTATCACCCCCAACAGCCCTCCCCTGCTGGGCTGGTCACCCCCAACTACCGTCCCCAGCCAGCCTGGTCGCCCCTAACTGCCCTCCAGTACAGGCCAGGACCATCCCAACTGCGCTCCCCTGCAAGCCTGGTCGTCCCCAACTGCCCTCGCCTGCCTGACTGGTCACACCCAACTGCCTTCCCCTGCTGGCCTGGTAGCCCCCACTGCTCTTGCCTGCCTGCCTGGTCACCCCCAACTGCCCTCCATGTTGACCTGGTTGCCTTCAACTTCCCTCCCATGCCGGGCTGGTCGCCCCTAACTGCCCTCCCCTACAGTCCTGGTCCCTCCCAACTGCCTTTCCTGCTGGCCTGGTTCCTCTCAACTGCCCTCCCCTGCTAGCATGTCCTGACCAAATGCCCTCCCCTGCCAACCTGGTCTCCCCCAACTGCCCTCCCCTACCAGACTGCCCTACCCTGCAGGCCCAATACCTCACAACAGCCCTCCTCTGCAGGCCAGGTCGCCCCCAACTGCCTTCCCTGCCTGCCTGGTCACACCCAACTGTCCTCTCCCACTGGCCTGGTCACCAACAACTGCCCTACCCTGCTGGCCCGATCACCCCAAATTGCCCTCCACTGCTGGGTGGGTAACCCCAATTGCCCTCCCCTGCCAAACTGGTGGCCCCCAACTGCCCCTCCGGCCAACCTGGTTACCCACAACTGCCTTCCCCTGCTGATCTGGTTGCCCTCAACTGCCCTCCCTTGTCGACCTGGTCACCCCCAACTGCCCTCCCCTGCCCACCCCAAATTCCCTCCCCTGCAGGCCTGGTTCCTCCGAACTGCCCTGCCCTGCTGGCCTGATCACCCCTAACTGTCTTTCCTGCTGGGCTACTCACCCCTATTTGCCCTCCCATGCTGGCCTGGTCACCTCTAACTGATCTCCTCTGCATGATTGGTTCCTCCAAATGCCCTCCCCTGCCTACCTGGTCGCCCCCAACAGTTCTCCCCTATCTGCTCTATTGCCCCCAACTGCACACCCCTGCTGGGCTGGTCATCCCCAATTGCCCTCTTCTGCTGGCCTGGTCACCTCCAACAGTTCTCCCCTAATGGGCTGATCCAATTGCCCACTGCTGCCGACCAGGTTGCCCCCAACAGCTCTCCCCTACCAGCCGATTGCCCTCCCTTGCTGGGCTGGTCACCGCCAATTGCCTTTCCCTGCCAGCCTGGTTGCCCCCAGCTGCCCACCCCCGCCGAAAAGGTTGCCCCCAAAAGCACTCCACTGTCAGCCTGGTTGCCCCTAACTGCCCTCCCCTGTGGGCCTGGTCCCTCCCAACTGCCCTCCCCTGCAGGCCTGATCTTGCCTCGAACTGCACTCCCATGCCTGCCTGGTCACACCCAACTGCCCTCCTCTGCTGGCCTGGTCACCCCCAACTCTCCTCCCCTGCCAGCCTGTTAGCCCCTAACTGCCCTCCCCTGCCAGCCCGATTGCCCCAAACTTCCCTACCCTACCGGCCTGGTCGCCACTAACTGCCCTCCCTGCTGGGCTGGTCCCCACAATTGCCCTCACCTGCTGGTCTGGTCACCCCCAACTACCCTCCTCAGCTGGCCTAGTCGCCCCCAACTGCCCTACCCTGCCAGCCTGTTAGCCCCCAATTGCTCTCCACTGCTGAACCGATTGGCTACAACTTCCCTCCCCTGCCAGCCCGATCTCCCCCAACTGCCCTCTCCACTGGGCTTGTGTCCCCCAACTGCCATCCCCTGCTGGGCTGGTCACCTATTTGCCCTCCCATGCTGGCCTGGTTGCCCCCAACAGCCCTCCCCTGCTGACCTGGTTGCCCCAAACTGCCCTACCCTGCAGGCCTGGTCACCCCCAACAGTCCTTACCTACCTGGTTGGTCACCCCCAATTGCCCTCCCCTGCCAGCCTGGTTGCCCCCAACACCTCTCCCCTACCAGCCCTATTGCACCCAACTGGCCTCCCTGCTGGGCTGGTCACCCCCAATTGCCCTTTCCTTCAGGACTGGTTGCCCCCAACAGCCCTCCCCTGCTGGACAGGTTGCCCACAACTGCCCTCCCCTGCAGGCCTGGTCCCTCCCAACTGCCCCCCTGCAGGCCTGATCACGCCCCCAACTGCCCTCTCATGCCTGCCTGGTCACACCCAACTGCCCTCCTCTGCTGGCCTGGTCGCCCCCAACTTCCCTCCCTGCTGAACTGGTCACACCCAACAGCCTCCCCTGCCAGCCTGGTTGCCCCTAACTACCCTCCCAGTTGGGCTGGTCACCCTCAATAGCCCTCCCCTGCTGGGCTGGTCATCCCCATTTGCCCTCCCCTGCCCGCCTGGTTGTCCACACCTGCCATCCTCTGCCAACCAGGTCGACCCCAACTGCCCTCCACTGCAGGATTGGTCCCTCCCAACTGCCCTCCACTGCAGGCCTGATCTCGCCCCAAACTGCCCTCCCCTGCCTGTCTGGTCACACCCAATTGCCCTCCCCTGCAGGCCTCGTCACCCCCAACTGCCCTTCCCTGCTGGCCTGATAGCCCCCAACTGCCCTACCCACCTGTCCTGTTTGCCCCCAACTGCCCTCCCCTGCTGGCCTGAGAGCCCCCAACTGCCCTCCCCTGCCAGCCTGTTAGCACCTAACTGCCCTTCACTGCCGACCCGAATGCCCACAATTTCCCTCCCCTGCTGGTCCAATTGCCCCTAACTGCCCTCCCCTGCTGAGCTATTCACCCCCATTTGCCCTCCCCTGCCAGCCTGGTTGCCCCAACTGCCCTCTCCTGCAGGCCTGTTTACCCCCAACTGCCCTCCCCTGCTGGGCTGGTCACCCCCAATTGCTCTTCCCCTGCCAGCCTGGTTGCTTCCAACTGCTCACCCCCCGCCAAACAGGCTGCCCCCAACTGCCCTCAATTGTCTACCTGGTCTCCCTAACTGCCCTCCCCTGCAGGCCTGGTCCCTCCCAACTGCCCTCCCCTGCAGGCCTGATCTCGCCCCCAACTGCCCTCCCATGCTTGCCTGGTCACACCCAACTGCCCTCCTCTGCTGGCCTGGTCGCCCCCAACTTCCTTCCCCTGCTTACCTGGTCACACCCGACTGCCCTCACCTGCTTGCCTGGTCGCCCCAACTTCCCCACCCTACCAGCCTGGTCGCCCCTAACTGTCCTCCTGCTGGGCTAGTCCCAGCAATTGCCCTCCCCTGCCAGCATGGTCGCCCCACCAGCCCTCCCCTGCCGGCCTGGTCATACCCAACTGCCCTCCCCTGCAGGCCTCATTACCCCTATTGCCCTCCCTTGCTGGCCTGCTTAGCCCCAACTGCCTTCCCCTGCTTGCCTGTTTGTCCCCAAATGCCCTCCCCTTCTGGCCTGATCTCTCCCATCTGCCTTCCCCTGCAGGCATGGTCGCCCCAACTGCCCTCCCCTGCAGGCCTGGTTGCCCCAACTGCCCTCTCCTGCAGGCTTGTTTGCCCCAACCTGCCCTCCCCTGCTGGGCTGGTTACCCCCTATTGACCTTTCCTGCTGGCCTGGTCGCTCCCAATGGCCCTCCCTTGCTGAACTGGTCACCCTCAACTGCCTTCTCCTCCTGGCACGATCGCCCCCAACTGTCCTTCCCTGTTGATCTGATCACCCCCAACTTCCCTCCCCTGCAGGCCTGGTCACCTCTACTGCCCTACCCAGCTATCCTGTTTGCCCCCAAATGCCCAGGCCTGGTTGCTCACAACTGCCCACCCTTGCCAGTCTGTTACCTCCCCAACTTCCCTTCCCTGCCAGCCCAATCGCCCCCAAATGCCCTCCCCTGCTGGGCTGGTCACCCCCATTTGCCTTCCCATACTGGCCTGGTCACCCCCAACTGCCTTCCACTGCCAGCCTGTTAACCCTCAACTGCTCTCCCCTTCCGGGCCGATTGCCCCCAACTGCCCTACCCTGCTGGCCTGGTCACCCCCAAATGCCCTTCCTTGCCAGCCTGTCACCCACAACTGCCCTCACCTGAAGGCCTGGTTGCCCCAAACTGCCCTCCCCTGCTGGCCCAATCGCCCCCATGTGCTCTTATCTGCTGGGCTGTTCACCCCCATTTGCCCTCCCCTGCCGGCCTGATAGCCCCCAACTGCCCTCCCCTGCTGGCCTGGTCACCCCCAACTGCCTTCTCTTGCCAGCTTGTTAACCCCCAATTGCTCTCCCCTTCCGGGCTGATTGCCCCCAACTGCCCTACCCTGCTCCCCTGGTCACTCCCAACTGCCCTTCCTTGCCAGCCTGTCACCCACAACTGCCCTTACCCGAAGGCCTGGTCGCCCCAAACTGCCCTCTCCTCCAGGCCTGTTTGCCCCCCATTGCTCTCCCCTGCCAGCCCAATTGCCCCCAACTGCCCTCCCCTGCTGGGCTGGTCACCCTCATTTGCCCTCCCCAGCTGGCCTGGTTGCCCCAAACTGCCCTCCCCTGCCGACCTGGTCACTCCCACTGCCCTCCCCTGTAGGCATGGTCACACCTAACTGCCCTCCCCTGCAGGCCTGTTCCCTCCCAACTGCCCTCCCATTCTGGCCTGATGTCACCCCCAACTACCCTCCCCTGCCAGCCCGATTGCCCCCAACTGTCTTCATCCGCTGGTCTGGTCACCTCCAATTACCCTCCCTTGTCAGCCTTGTGGCCCCCAACTGCCCTCTCCTGCCCGCCTGATCGTCCCCAACTGCCCTCCCTTGCTGGGCTATTCACCCCCAACTGCCCTCCACTGCCGGGCTGTTCACACACAACTGCCCTCCCCTGTTGGCCTGCTTGCCCCAAATTGCCTCATTTGCTGGCCTGATTTCACCCCCAACTGCCCAACCTTGCTGACCTGATGGCCCCCAACTGCCTTCCCCTGCAGGCCTGGTTGCCTGCAAGTGCCCTTCCCTGCCTGTCCGATTGCCCTCAATTGCCCTCCCCTGCCAGCCTGTTAGCCCCTTTTACTGCACTCCCCTTACAGGCCAATTGCCAGCAATTTCCCTCGCCTGTCGACCCAATAGCCCCCAACTGCCCTCCCCTGCTGGGCTGGTCACCCCCATTTGCCCTCCCCTGCCAGTCTGGTATCCCCCAACTGCCCTCCCCTGCTGACCTGGTGTCCCAGAAATGCCCTCCCCTGCCAGCCCTAATGCCCCCAACTTCCCTTCCCTGCCTGCCTGGTCACACCCAACTGCCTCCCCTGCAGGCCTCTTCACCCCCAACTGCCCTCCACTGCTGGCCTGGTCGCCCCCAACTGCCCTCCCCTGTTGACCGGGTCGCCCCCAAATGCCTCCCCTACTGGCCTGGTCACCCCTAACTGCCCTCCCCTGCCAGCCTGGTTGCCCCCAACTACTCTCCCCTGCCAACCTGGCTCCCTCTAACTGCTCTCCACTGCAGGACTGGTCCCTCCCAACTGCCCTCCCCTGCCGGCCCAATCGCCCCCACCTACCCTCATCTGCTGGGCTGTTCACCCCCATTTGCCCTCCCCTGCCAGCCTGATAGCCCCCAACTGCCCTCCCCTGCTGGCCTGATCACCCCAAACTGCCTTCTCCTGTCAGCCTGTTAACCTCCAACTGCTCTCCCCTTCCAGGCCAATTGCCCCCAACTGCCCTACCCTGCTCCCCTGGTCACCCCCAACTGCCCTTCCTTGCCAGCCTGTCACCCGCAACTGCCCTCACCTGAAGGCCTGGTTGCCCCAAACTGCCCTCTCCTCCAGGCCTGTTTGCCCCCATTGCCCTCCCCTGCTGGCCCAATCGCCCCCAACTGCACTCTCTTGCAGGCCTGTTTGCCCCCCAGCTGCCCTGTCCTGCCTACCTGGTCTCACCCAATTGCCCTCTCCTGCTGGGCTGGTCACCCCCAATTACTCTTCCCCTGACAGCTTGGTCTGCCCCAGCTGCCCTCCATTGCAAACCTGGTCCCCCCCCCAACTGCCCTCTCCTGCCGGCCTGATCACCCCCACCTGCCCTCATCTGCTGGGCTGTTCACCCCCATTTGCCCTCCCCTACCAGCCTGGTCACCCGCAACTTCCTTCACCTGCCAGCCTGTTAACTCCCAACTGCTCTCCCCTTCTGGGCCGATTGCCCCCAACTACTCTACCCTGCTGGCCTGGTAACTCCCAACTGCCCTTCCTTGGCACCCTGTCACCCACATCGGCCCTCACCTGAAGGCCTGATTGCCCCCAACTGCCCTCCCCTGCTAGGCTGGTCACCCCCATTTGCCCTCCCCTGCCAGCCTGGTAGCCCCCAACTGCCCTCCCCTGCTGACCTGGTTGCCCCAAACTGCCCTCCCCTGCTGACCTGGTCGCCTCTAACTCCCCTCCCCTGCAGGACTGGTTGCTCCCAACTGCCCTCCCCTGCTGGCCTGGTCCCCCACAACAGTCCTTCCCTGCCAGGCTGGTCACCCACAATTGCCCTCCACTGCCGGCCTGGTCACTCCTAACAGCTCTCCCCTACCAGCCCAATAGCCCACAATTGCCCTCCCCTGCTGGCCTGGTCACCCCCAATTGCCCTACCTTGCTGGCCTGGTTGCCCCAACTGCCCTGCCCTGCCAAACAGGTTGCCCACAACTGCCCTCCTCTGTCAGCCTGGTCACCTCTAACTGCCCTCCCCTGCAGGCCTGGTTCCTCCCAACTGCCCTCCCCTGCCGGCCTGGTCACACCCAATTGCCCTCTCCTACCACCCTGTCACACCCAACTATCCTCCCCTGCAGGCCTCGGCACCCCCAAGTGCCCTCCCCTGCCAACCTGGTCGCCCCTAAGTGCCCTCCCCTTCCCACCTGGCCACACCCAACTGCTCTGCCCTGCTGGCTTGGTAGCCCCCTAACTGCCCTACCCTGCCGGCCTGATCACCCACACCTGCCCTCATCTGCTGGGCTGTTCACCCCCATTTGCCCTCCCCTGCCAGCCTGGTCACCCCCAACTTCCCTCTCCTGCCAGCGTGTTAACCCCCAACTGCTCTCCCCTTCCGGGCCAATTGCCCCCAACTGCTCTACCCTGCTGGCCTGGTCACTCCCAACTGCCCTTCCTTGGCACCCTGTCACCAGCAACTTCCCTCACCCGAAGGCCTGATCACCCCCAACTGCCCTCTCCTGCAGGCCTGTTTGCCCCAAATGCCCTCCCCTGCCAGCCCAATCGCCCTCAACTGCCCTCTCCTGCCAACCTGGTTGCCCCCAACTGCCCTCCCCTGGATGCCTTATCTCGCCCCCAAATGCCCTCCCCTGCCTGCCTGGTCTCACCCAACTGCCTTTCCCTGCAGGCCTGGTCACCCCCTACTGTCCTCCCCTGCTGGCCTAATCACCCCTAACTGCCCTCGCCTGCCAGACTGTTTGCCCCCAACTGCCCTTCCCTGCTGGGCTGATCTCGCCCCCAACTGCCCTCCTCTGCCGGCCTGGTCACCCCAACTGTCCTTCCCTACTGGCTTTGTCGCCCCTAACTGTCCTCCCCTGCCAGCCTGGACACCGCTACCTGCCCTCCCCTGCAGGCCTGATCTCCCCCAACTGCTCTCTCCTGTAGCCCTCTTGCCCCCACCTGCCCTCCCCTGCCAGCCTTGTTGGCCACAACTGCCCTCCCCTGACGGCTATCTTGTGGCGGCCATCTTGTGATGATGTGAGGGTGGCCATCTTTTGGTGGCCATTTTGTGGTGGCCATCTTGTGATATAGGATTATATTATATAGGCTTTTAGTATATAGGATTTTAAATTGTGGTAAAATACACATAACAGAAAATTTATCATCCTAACCATTTAAAATTTTTAAAATTGATTTTAGAGAGAGGAAGGGGTGAGAGAGAGAAAGCATCAATATGATAGAAAAACACCCATCAACTGCCTCCCACATGCACCCTAACTTGGCATTGAACTTGCAACTCGGGTATATGTGTCCTTACCAGGAATCAAACCCATACAGGATGACAGGACAACCAACTGAGCCACACCACCCAGGCACATCTTAACCATTTTTAAGTGTATAGTTCAGTCGTTAAGTACATTCACATTGTTGCGCAACCAATCTCTACAACCGCTTTCATTTTACAAAACTAAAAATCTGTATCAAATGACTCCTCATTCCCTCTACCTCTTTCCCCCAGCCCTTACCCACCACCATTGTACTTTGTCTCTAGGAATTTGTAAAATTATACAATTTTTTCTATTATTTATACCCAATCTGAATCTTATTTTTTTAAATATTGTAGTCTTATTTTGGTTTTGTTGTATTTATTTTGTGTGTGTTTTTTTCTCAATTGAATGTACTGGGGTGACATTGTTTCCCAAAACCATATAGGTTTCAAGTATACAACTCAACAAAACATCATGTGTACACTGCATCGTGTGCCCACCACCCCAAGCAGTCTCTTTCCTTCCTAATTCTCTTCCCCCCACTTTGCCCACCTCCACCTAGCCTCTAACCCCCTTTTCCCTCTGGCTATCACCACACTGTTTTCTGTGTCTCTGTGTTATGTATATATGTTTTCTGGGTAATCCCTTCACCTTCTTTTATCCAGTTCCCCTTCCCCTCTGACAGCTGTCAGTCTGTTCCATGTATCCATGCCTCTGTTTCTATTTTGTTAGTCAGTTTCTTTTGTTCATTAGATTCCACATATAAGTGAGATCAAATGGTATTTGTCTTTCTATGATTGGCTTGTTTCACCTATCATAATAATCTCCAAGTAATTTTAGTTAGTTGGGTGTTTGGGGGATTTTGCCAAGTGATGCTTTTGATTTAAATAAAAATATCAAGTCACTGTTAAGGTGGAATACAGAGAAATAAAAACTCTGAAGATAATACTTAATGACTGAGTTCTGAGAATAATTTTATTGATTGAGTCAACATTCAGTGATATCTTGCAGGATTTCAGCAGTGTCCTATAGAATGGATTTTCAAAGACCAGGGTCCTTGCCCTGGAGGTTCTCATAGTTTCATGGGGGAGTTAGATAAATTTGTTCAATTTACATTGATTTATTAAGAGTGTACTATGTACCAGACAATGTACTTTCTAGATATTTGAGATACAGTAGTACCCAAAACAGACAAATATCTCTCCCCCGCCCCCCGCATGCACCCTTGTTGCTGCGCCATGGCAACGCAGCCTTGTAATTGTGATGTAGGTGCATGATGTCACTATGTCCTGCAGGATTTATAACTGTGAAGGGCCAGGGTGACTTTCATTCACTACCATCACCTCGGCCTACCAACATCTTCACCACCAAGCTATCCAGAGAATCTCTTAATTCATTTAAATACTCTTTAAGGTGGTAAGCAAAGTTGATTATTTTCTTCTATGTAGCACTACAGATTTCCTTTTGGATTTTCTCAGTATTTTATTTTAACATTTGTCAGTATATTTCAACTGATTCTCTTACTTTTCTGGGTACATAATATTGATACACAAAAATCATGTCTTTTCAATCAACCAGTGACTCAGTGTTTATTTCACATAGATTTCAATATAAGATTTTTATTATTACAGATTTTTTCCTTACTGTTCTTCTTTCCTACATGTCCACTGTTCAATACTTGCTTTTAAACTGCATTTTAAAGCTAGATGAATTCATTTAACACTAAAACAATTTAACAAAACATGCTGGGCAAAAAATTGTATTTAAATTATATTTTTAATGTATTAAACTATACATACATATAAGCATACTCACACATAGAGGGTCAGTTGATATATAAAACCTAAGAGATAACATATGAATCTTTACTTTTCAGTTACATAGTAGGTATTATATCATGTAAAATATTTTATTTTGCTTGAATAGTATTTAGATTTATTTTATTGATATTTTTTAGTTATAAAGTTGGAATATTTAAAGTAATATAACTCCAAAGATACAAAAAGGCTATTTCTAATTACTTTTATATGAACCAAATTAGATCTTTTTTTCATTCAGAGTGTTTTTGAGCCTTCATCATATTCCATCCAGCAAAACTTCATAATTTCTCTTCTTGATACTTAACCTCTGTTTGTTGAACAGGAAACTGGCCAGGTATTCATATCTGCCTATGAGCTCCATTCCATTATTGAGTTTCAGCTATAATTGAGTTTTTCTCAGAACTGTGAATATTTTCCTGGAAACGTGTGAGAGAAAGTTCACAGGTAAAGATGCTAAACCAGTGTTTTGCCTGTTATTGGCTTTATTAACATTGGTCCAGTTACTTTTCTTTGCTGATCTTCAGTTTCCTCCTCAGTTAAATGGGCCTAATAATTCTTATTATAGTTTTACATGTGCAACATATGATGATTGACAATACTAATCATTGCTTTTACTCTTGATTATTCTTTAGTAGAAGAAACAGATCAGACTGCAGTGAAAACATTCATAATTATATGGTAAGGTATCTATTTCTATTTTTAATATTTACAATTGAACACGGAGGGAGTGGGAATTTGAAGTACTTATAAAGTAAACCTGAGGCTTGATAAGGTAGAGGAAGGTACAAAGGCATCCAGCTCCTGATTTCTACCTTCATGCTGAGGGTGGATGGTCTGACTAATAAGGATGACCTCCTACTCTGGGAGAGAGAAACACACCTACTTAATCAAGAAAAACATCCAGGGTACATGAACACAGACAACGGGTCAGTGAGGGCCTGGGCTGGGGGCCGGAGGTAGGATAGAGGGGGTCAATGGGGGGAAAGGGGGGACATATTCTTTCAACAATAAAGAATTATTTAAAAACAAAACAAAACATCCAGGGCTTGGGTCAGGCAATTAGGTGGATAGTGGTGACCACATTGAAGTAATTTCCTTCCTCTGTGTTCAGCAGTTTGCACTGTACTGTCATTGACTTATCTCCAATCAGCATCACTCAACCAGGAAAACAGTAATAATAAAGGCTGCCATTCACTGAGTACCTACTCTGCCCTAGGCATGTGTTATTCATTCCAGATGCAAAGGCCTATGGATGATAATCTTTGTGCCAGGCTGTGTAGTAGGAGCTGAGGATATACCAGTGAACTAAGCAATATAAAATGTCTGCCCATATTCTACTGTGAGGGGATAAAAATAATCAATGAATATAGTAAAATTATTCAGTGCAGTAGAAGTTAGTATGTTCTATTAGAAAAGTAGTGAAGGAAAGGAGGATTAACAGTGCTGATTGGCTGTTATGGAATTTTAAAGGGGGTTTTCAGGATCAGCTTCATTACAAGGGTGAAATCTGCCTGGCTGGCATGGCTCAGTGGTTAAGCATCAGCCTATGCACCAGGATGTCACTGTTCGATCCCCAGTCAAGGCACATACCCAGGTTGCAGGCTTGATCCCCCTAATGGGGGGTGTACAGGAGACAACCAATCAATGATTCTCTCTCATCATTGATGTTTCTATCTCTTTCTTCCTTTCCCTTCCTCTTTGAAATCAATAAAAAAAAATTTTAAAAAGGTAAGCCTTAGCCAGTTTGGCTCAGTGGATAGAGCATGGGCCTGCGGATCCAAGGGTCCCAGGTTTGATTCTGTTCAAGGGCACATACCTTGGTTTCAGGCTCCTCCCCTGCCTGGGCCCTGGTCAGGGCTCATGCAGGAAACAACTAATTGATGTGTTTCTCTCACATCAAAATTTCTCTGTGTCTTTCCCTCTCTCTTCTACTCTCCCTAAAAATAAATGGGGAAATATTCTCAGTTGGGGAAGAGGAGGAGGAGGAGGAGGAGGAGGAGGAGGAGGAGGAGGAGGAGGAGGAGAAGAAGAAGAAGAAGAAGAAGAAGAAGAAGAAGAAGAAGAAGAAGAAGAAGAAGAAGAAGAGGAGGAGGAGGAGGAGGAGGAGGAGGAGGAGGAGGAGGAGGAGGAGGAAGAAGAAGAAGAAGAAGAGGAGGAGGAGGAGGAGGAGGAAGGGGAAGGGGAGGGGAAGGGGGAGGAGGAGGAGGAGGAGAAGGAGAAGGAGAAGGAGAAGGAGAAGGAGAAGGAGAAGGAGAAGGAGAAGGAGAAGGAGAAGGAGAAGGAGGAGAAGGAGAAGGAGAAGGAGAAGGAGAAGAAGAGGAGGAGGAGGAGGAGGAGAAGGAGAAGGAGAAGGAGAAGGAGGAGAAGGAGAAAGAAGGAGGAGGAGGAGGAGAAGGAGGAGGAGAAGGAGAAGGAGAAGGAGGAGAAGGAGGAGAAGAAAGAGGAGGAGGAGGAGGAGAAGGAGAAGGAGAAGGAGGAGAAGGAGAAAGAAGGAGGAGGAGGAGGAGAAGGAGGGAGGAGGAGGAGAAGGAGAAGGAGAAGGAGGAGAAGGAGGAGAAGAAAGAGGAGAAGGAGAAGGAGAAGGAGAGGAGAAGGAGGAGGAGGAGAAGGAGGAGGAGGAGGAGGAGGAGGAGGAGGAGAAGGTGACATCTCAGAAGATACTTGAGATAGTAAGGAATCAGGCACTGAGATATCTAGAGGAGCAATGCTACAGGCATTGAGAACAGACCTGCACACCCCTAAAGAGGGGTATGTGTACTATAAATCCCAAGAACACTGAGCTGGGCACTGGTGTTACAACTCAAATCACACTCCAGTGGGTTTCAGAAAGACAGACAATTGTAAAATTACAGCAAACTTGAAAGCACTAAAGGGAATGAAGGGGCCATTTTTTGTCAGCTTTGGCAGATGTGATTGCCCAAGGAAGTGCCACAAATCTCATAATTGGAGGCACAGGAAAAGTAAGCAGTATGGAAACAAGAGTTTTCTAGACTGAGGCAACAGTGTGGTAGCCATTAGGAATGCATCATAGGAATCTGCCAGCAGAGAATGTCATAGTCTGAAGGCACCAGCTGCTGCATTTGAAATCCATCTTCACATTTTTTACTAGACCACACTTTCCACAGTCTACTCTCAGCCCGTGACTGAATGTGGCAGAGGTAGTAAGGATGGACTGTTCCTGGGAGGCTGATTTGTTTCTGTTCCATCTTCCCTTTGTTCCCCTTTTTGCTTTTTCCTGCCTTATGTGTGTATGGGTGTAGTTTCATTTCATCTCCTTTGTAGGCTTATGAGCAATCACTTTTATATTCTTATTTTAGTGTTTGATCTTGAATTTACCACACATACCTTTATTGTTTATCACATATTACTTTTATTTATCAGTATACTGTGATAAGATGAAACTATTTTTATTTAACTTATTTATGCTGTGATAACATTACAGTAATATTCCATTTTCTCCTCCCAACCTTCGCATGGTTTTTTTATACATTTTATTTTAAATTAGTGGCCCCGTGCATGAAATTCATGCATGGGAGGGGGGGTTCCCGCAACTCAGCCTGCACCCTCTCCAGTTAGGGAACCCTTGGGGGATCCCCCACAGGGATAAGGCCTAAACTGGCAGTCAGACATCCCTCTCGCAATATGGGACTGCTGGCTCCTAACTGCTCACCTGCCTGCCTGCCTGATCACTCCTAACTGCCTCTGCCTGCTTGCCTGATTGCCCCCAACCCCTCTGCCTGCCTGCCTGATCACCCCTAACCTCCCTGCCTGCCTGCCTGGTTGCCCCTAACTGCCCTCCCCTGCCAGCCTGATCTTGCCCTCAACTGCCTTCCCCTACCGGCCTGATCTTGCCCCCAATATCCCTCCCCTGCCAGCCTGATCTCGCCCCTAACTGCTCTCCCCTGCTAGCCTGATCACCACTAACTGCCTGTGCCTGCTTGATCACCCCCAACTGCCCTCCCCTGATGGCCTGATCGCCCCTAACTGCCTCTGCCTCAGCCCCCACCACCATGGCTTTGTACGGAAGAAAGTTGGACATCTGGAAGATGGCCAGTTGACCTGGCCTAATTAGCACATTTACCCTTTTATTAGTATAGATCAGGGGTCCTCAAACTTTTTAAACAGGGGGCCAGTTCACTGTCCCTCAGACCATTGGAGGGCTGGACTATAGTTAAAAAAAAAAACTATGAATAAATTCCTATGCACACTGCTAAGTCGGCTGCTAAGCAGGACAGGCAGTGGCGGCAAAAACACCCGGCGGGCCGGATAAATGTCCTCGGCGGGCCACATGTGGCCTGCAGGCCGTAGTTTGAGGACCCCTGGTATAAATAGATTGTATAGGATAGGATTGCTTAAATGGGGGGTGCCTTTTTCAGTAGGAGGAGATGCTCTTGGCAGACAAAAATACATAATCCCTATATCTGGACTGATAGCCAGTCATATGCACTATACTGCCAAACCAGTCATTAAAAAATTGAACCACTTTCTTACACCTTACACTAAACAGCTGTTGTCTTTATAACCCCTTCTCAGCCCCCACCTTAGATTCTGACTTCACAGTTCACCCAGATTAGGTTCTGATTGGTCGTTTTCTATACCAGTCGGCATCAGAAGCTCTGCCTCAGAGGCAGCCATTGGCTCCTTGCAGTTCACTCATATTTGGTCCTGATGGGTTGGTTTCCATGCCAGTCAGCGTCAAAAGCTCCACCTCCTAGGCAGCCATTGGCTCCTCACAGTTCACCCAGATTTGGTTCTGATTGGTCAGTTCCTATGCCAGTCAGCGTCTCCGGGCTTATCTCCAGGCCAGATCAGAAAGGCAGAGCTGATCCCCAGGCTGCTGGCAAGCAGACTGAACTGCTGATCTCTCGGAGAGAGAGAGGCATGGCTGCTGGCGAGGCCTGGAGAGAGAGAGAAGCAGGGTCTGATCCGCAGCCTCGAGGCTGTGGATCAGACCCTGCTTCTCTCTCTCGGGGCCTCACCAGCAGCTGCAGTATCCCCTGATTAGCCCTGTCTCTATTTCTCCTCAAAGGTCAGCAGTTAAGCCCTCTTGCCAGTCCCCGCCCACCAGAGACTGCTACATGCGGGCCTGGCGTTCGGTAGAGCCTTCAGTCATTATGGACCCTGAGGTTTTATATATTAGGATATGTTTAAATGCCTACACCACATTATTTTTTATAAACTGTCAAATATCTTTCAAAGACTTTCAAAAATGAAAAAAAAAATCTTATAACTTTACTCACAATTACCATTTCAAGTGCTCTCCATTCTTTTGCATAGATCTATATTTCCATTTTGGATCATTTTGCTTCAGCCTGAAGGACTTGCTTTAACATTTCTTGTAGAGTGCATCTGCAGGTGAGGAATCCTCATAGATTTTGTGTCTGAAAAAGAGTTTTGCCACTGCCTTTTAAATATATTTTCACTTCATATAGGATTTTAGGCTGATAGTTTTTCTTTCAGTACTTGAAAGATGTTGCTACAGCCATCACTCAGTTTGTTTCCAAAGGAAAATAAATCTCTCTGAAATTAATGTTTTGTTTCATACTTGTAGATACAGGATGAAGAGAACAAACTGAAGTTGCCAGAGGGGAGGAGATGGGGGATAGGAAGAAAAGGGGAAAGATATTAAGAGTACAAACTTGCAGTTATAAAAGTCATAGGGATGTAATATACAGCAAAGGTAATATAGTCAATAATATCATAATAACTATGTATGCTGACACATGGTTCCTAGACTTTTTACAGTGATCACTTTGTAAGTTATATAAGTGTTGAATCACTATACATATGAAACATATAATACTAGAGGCCCAGTGCACGAATTCATGTACAGGTGGTTTCCGGCTGGCCTGGCCCCAATCGGCAGATCGGAGCCGGGCCTGTCGGGAGGAGGAGACAATGGGAGGTTGGCTGGCCAGTCCTCCCCGATTGGGGCCTGATCAGGGCCAGACCGGTGAGGGGGAGGGGCCGCGGGTAATTGGCTTGTCAGGCCCTGCCCCCAAATGGAGTGGGGGAGCCAACTGGGGGTTAGCGGCTGGGGGAGGAGCTGTGGGAGGTTGGCTGGCCAGCCCCACCCCCAATTGGTGTGTGGGGGGCAAATCTGGGGTGGAGCTGGCTGGGGAGAAGGGCCATGGGCCAATTGGGGTGGTGGGAGCCCATTGGGGGTGTGGCCTGTCAGGGGAAGGGGCCACAGGCAGTTTGCAAGCCCCACCCTCTATTGGAGTAGGGGGGACAATCATGGGTGGGGACAGCCAGGGGGAGGGGCTGTGGGCAGATCAGGGTGGTGGGGGCCCATTGTGGGCAGGCTGGTCAGAGGGAGAGGCTGCAGGAGGTTGGCTGCCTGGACCCACCCCCTATTGGGGTGGGGGGCAATAAGGGGTGGGGCCAGCCAGGAGGAGGGGCTGCAGGAGGTTGGCCAGCCAGTCCCACCCCCGATCGGGTGGGTTCACTGACCACAGTGGGAGTCATAGCAACTGGTCGTTCCAGTCATTATGGTGTTACGGTCGCTGGATTTAATATCTATACATATATTACTATATGCTAATTAGACTGGGAGACCTTCCAGACATCCTTCCAGACAAAGCCATGGTGGTGCAGCCAAGACAGAGGTGGTTAGGGGTGATCAGGCCAGGAGGGGAGGGCAATTGGGGGCAATCAGGCCAGTGGGGGGCACAGTTGTGGGTGAGCAGGCCAATGGGGGGGTAGTTGGGGACCACCAGGCTGGCAGTGGGGGCATTTGGGGGCGAGATCAGGCTGGCGGGGGGGGGGAAGTTGGGGGAGAGCAGGCTGGCAGGGAGGGCAGTTGGGGGCAAGCAGGCCGGCAGGGGAGGCAGTTTGGGGCAAGAAGGCCAGCAGGGGGTCACTTGGGGGCAAGCAGGCTGGCGGGGGGGGCAGTTGGGGGTGAGCATGCCAGCAGGCAGAGTGGTTAGGGGCAATCAGGCAAACAGGCAGGTGAGTGGTTAGGAGCCAGTGGTCCTAAATTGCGAGAGAGATGTCCGACTGCAGGCAGTCAGACATCCCCCGAGGAGTTCCAGATTGGAGAGGGTACAGGCCGGGCTGAGGGACAACCCCCCCTGCCCCCCACCATGCACAAATTTCATGCACCGGGCCACTAGTATCAACTATAATTAAAAATAAACTAAAAAATATGCCTGTTTATCTGGTTGCTTTAAGATTTTTCTCTTTAGCCCTAGCTGGTTTGGCTCAGCGGATAGAGTGTCAGCCTGTGGACTGAAGAGTCCCAGGTTCTATTCCGGTCAAGGACACATGCTCCGGTTTCAGGCTCAATCCCCAGTATGGGGCATTCAGGAGGCAGCCAATCAATGATTCTCTCTCATCATTGATGTTTCTATCTCTCTCTCCTCCCTTCCTCTCTGAAATCAATACAAATCCTAACATATAAAAACCCTGGGTTGTAATGACCAGTAACGACCAAGGCTCAACCAACTGGAAGTCAGTCCTGCAGTCAGTGCTAGGTTGCCGTGGCAACCTAGCACTGACTGCTTCCACTGCAGGCACAGTGCCCCAGCACTGACTGCTGAGGGGGCTTCGAATCAGGGCCAGAGAGACGCCTGAAGAGAGAAGCAGGGACTAATCCATTGCCTCTGTGGCAGCTGTTGATCAGCACTTGCCTCTCTCTTTCTCTCCCAATCTAGCCAGCAGCCATGCCTCTCTTTCTCTCCAGGCCTCCACCAGGGCTGCTGATCATCCCCACCTTTCTGATCAGGCCCTGTTGATGGGCCCAGAGACGCTGACTGGCATAGAAACCAACCAATCAGAACCAAATCTGGGTGAAGTGTGATGAACCAATGGCTGTCTAGGAGGTGGAGCTTTTGACGCTGACTGGCATAGAAACTGACCAATCGGAACCAAATCTGGGTCAAATGTGAGGAGCCAATGGCTGCCTAGGAGGCGGAGCTTTTGAAACTGACTGTTATAAAAACTGACCAATCAGAATCAAATTGGCTGGCAGAGGAGGGCAGTTGGGGGCAAGATCAGGCCTGCAGGGGAGGGCAGTTGGGGGCAAGATCAGGCCGACAGGGGAGGGCAGTTGGGGGCGATCAGGCAGGCAGTCAGAGGCAGTAAGGGGTGATCAGGCAGTCAGGCAGAGGGGTTAGGAGCAATCAGGCAAGCAGGCAGAGGCAGTTAGGAGTGATCAGACAGGCAGGCAGAGGCAGTTAGGGGTGATCAGGCAGGCAGGGGTGAGCAGTTAGGAGCCAGAGATCCCAGATTGTGAGAGGGATTGGGCCTAAACTGGCAGTTGGACATCCCCCAAGGTGTCCCTGATTGGAGAAGGTGCAGGCTGGGCTGAGGGATTAGTCCCTGCTTCTCTCTTCAGGCGTCTCTCTGGCCCTGATTCGAAGCCCCCTCAGCAGTCAGTGCTGGGGCACTGTGCCTGCAGTGGAAGCAGTCAGTGCTAGGTTGCCACGGCAACCTAGCACTGACTGCAGGACTGACTTCCAGTTGGTTGAGCCTTGGTCGTTACTGGTCATTACAACCCAGGGTTTTTATATGTTAGGATTTGTATTGATTTCATATATATATATGAAAGATTTTATCTTTATCGCTGGTTTTGCACAATTCAATTGCCATGTACCTTAGTGTAGTTTTCATGTTACTTGTGCTCAGGCTTTGTTGAGCTTCTTGCATCTGTGGAATTAGAGTTTCCATCCAATTTGGAAAAATTGGGGGCATTACTTTTTCAAAAGTTTTATCCCCACCTCTTGACCTGCTCCTCTAGGAAATCCAATTGAAAATTTATGAGGCTGCTTGAAGTTGTCCCACAACTCAGTGATGCTCTGTTAATTTATTAAAATATTTCTATTTATCCTAATTTTGGATGATTTCTTTTTTTTAATCTTTATTGTTCAGATTATTACAATTGTTTCTCCTTTATTCCCCCCATATCTCCCCATCACCCGGTTCCCACCCCCCTCTGCTCTTACCTCCCACCCCGTTGTCCTTATCCATAGGTGTATGATTTTTGTCCAGTCTCTTCCCGTACCCCCCACACAGACACCCTTTTCCCCCTGAGAATTATCAATCCACTCCCATTCTATGCCTCTGATTCTATTATGTTCACCAGTTTATTCTGTTCATCAGATTTTTAATTCACTTTATTTTTAGGATCACTTGTTGATAGATATGTATTTGTTGTTCATAATTTTTATCTTTACTTTTTTCTTTTTCCTCTTTTTAAAAAATACCTTTCAGCATTTCATATAATACTGGTTTGGTGGTAATGAACTCCTTTAGCTTTTTCTTATCTGTGAAGCTCTTTATCTGACCTTCAATTATGAATGATAACTTTGCTGGGTAGAGTAGTCTTGGTTGTAGGTTCTTGCTATTCATCACTTTGAATATTTCTTGCCATTCCCGTCTGGCCTGTATAGTTTCTGTTGAGAAATCAGCTGACAATCCTCTGGGTGCTCCCTTGTAGGTAGGTAACTAACTGTTTTTCTCTTGCTGCTTGTAAGATTCTCTCTTTGTCTTTTGCCCTTGGCATTTTAATTATGATGTGTCTTGGTGTGGTCCTCTTTGGGTACCTCTTGTTTGGGGTTCTGTGCGCTTCCTGGACTTGTAACTTTATTTCTTTCACCAGGTGGGGGAAGTTTTCAGTCATTATTTCTTCAAATAGGTTTTCAGTATCTTGCTCTCTCTCTTCTTCTGGCACCCCAAAAATTCAGATATTGGTACACTTAAAGCTACCCCAGAGGCTCCTTACGCTATCCTCACACTTTTGGATTCTTCTTTCTTTCCGCCTCTCTGGTTGGGTGTTTTTTTCTTCCTCATATTCCAGATCTTTGGTTTGACTCTTCGGGTACGGTGGTCTACAGTTGAGTGTCTGTATATTCTTTATTTCAGACAGTGTATACATAATTTCTGACTGGTCCTTTTCCATTTTTTTGGTATTCTCATTAAGGTCCTTGAAGGTCTCTTCAAGTTTCTCAGCGGTTTTTAGAAGATTCTTGAGTAACCTTATAAATGTGGTTCTGAACACTGTGTCATCCATTAGTTTGCTTTCCTCTATCTCTCCTACTCGTGACATACTTCGGTGTCTCTGCATTTTGGCTGCTTCCCTGTGTTGATGGAGTGGCTTTGTATGGTCAGTGACCTATAGGGGCTGGTAGCTCAGCTTCCCCAATCACTCTAGGTGGTCACTCTTGGTACACCCCTTTGTGGGCTGAGTGGAAAATCTTGGTGTAGTTAAAAGCCTTGATTGTTGTTGGTACACTGGGAGGAATTGACCTCCAGGCCAATTGGCTGTGAGGACCTGCTGTGTCTATAACGGAAGAACTGCTGTGCTGGAGACACAGTAGGGCTTTGGTGCTCACTGAGTCTGCCTCTTAAATGTGTCCCTTATGAGAGTGATTGAAATCTGGTGTCGTCCACACTGACCACTAGACACCCTAGTGTCTGGATCTCAAATGGGGTGCCGGTCTGAGGCCTCCCAGCAGGAGCTACAGCAAGAGCTACAGTTTTCTCCTCTTTGCTTGGGCGGTTTTGGAGCAGTCTAACTGGAGCTGCAGTTAATTTGGTTGAGCTGCCACAGAACAGGCCATTTATATGTAAAGGCTGCTGTGTGGAGCCTGGGCGGGTTTGTAGAATGTGCGGGGTGGGGTCTCAGGGCGGGACGGGGTCTCAGGGCATCACTAGGCTGGGGCATGGCCAACGGCCATGGCTGCCTTCAGTCGTATCTGCCTTTCCGCATTTCCAAGTCCCCATGTCCCGCGCTCCAGTGCAGCAAACCCTGATTGCTGGGCGCACCTCTGCAGAAAAGTTCCCTTACTCTCCGACTGATGGCCGAGAGTCCAGCTTCTCCCCGTAGGGGTCTGGGTCCCCTGCGTGTCCCCAGAAACTGGAGTTCAGAGTTATCGGGAGTTTGTCTCCCTTCGGTTTGAAGAAAAGCCGCGCGCCCAGTTGCCCGCCGCCAGCCCGCTTCGCGTGCGCCTCCGTACCTCAGCTCTCCAGCGTTTGCGCTCCCTTCTCTTCTTAGTTGTAAATCTAC
Source organism: Ia io (assembly GCA_025583905.1). Taxonomy (NCBI): domain Eukaryota; kingdom Metazoa; phylum Chordata; class Mammalia; order Chiroptera; family Vespertilionidae; genus Ia; species Ia io. Next base: position 130,710,831 of record JAJQQW010000001.1, on the reverse strand, counting down.
CACTCAGCCAGCTTTCCCATGGTTCTGGGTGGTAGACGTTTTGTTTTTTAGTTGTATTTTTGAAATTGTTGTGCGAGGCAGCAGTTTAGTTGTTTAACTTTGCCGCCCTCTTGGTTCCTCCCCCTGGATGATTTCTACTGCTGTCTTCAAGTTCAGTATTTTTCTGCAATATCTAATCTGTTGTTAGTTCCATCCTGTGTATTTTTTGTATTTCATATTGTAGTTTTTATCTGTAGTTCATTTATGTCTTTAATATTTTATGTATCTTAGCTGTTGAACATATGCAATACAGTTATAATAGCTGTTTTAATGTCCTTGTCCACTATTTTTAATATCTGTGTCAGTTCTGGGTGAGCTTCAATGGATTCATTTATCATTTCATTATGAGTTTTCCTGCTTGTTTCCTGATAAGATTTTATTAGATATCTAATTGTAAATGTTATTTCTTGAATAATGGATATTTTTGCATTGTTGAAAATATTCTTGTGCTTTCTCTAGTATGCAGCTAAATTTCTTGGAAACACTTTGATCCTTTGGGTCTTCCCTTTATGATTTGTTTGGTAGAAGTGGAACAGTGGTCAGTTGATGGCAAATTATTCTCCATGACAGAGAAAATATCCTGAGTACTCTAACCAACGTTTCATGAATCCTGACGTTTTCCAGCCTAGCTGTTGGAAAGAGGTACTATTTATATTCCTGTACAAGCACTAATTATTATCTTCCTGAGTCCTTTGACATGGTTCTTTCTCTAGCCTTAGGAAGTTACCTCACATCCAGGTGTTGACAGGGAGCCTCCTAAGATCCTGCAGCTTACATTTAAATCTTGATGCATATTCCTAGTTTGCCTTCTAGTCACATCCGCAGTGTATGAAGTTGACCATTATCTCTTGTCTCGACAATATTATTTCTTTATCCATTCATTTATTTGTCTGCTTGTTTTGTGCAATCATTCATTTACTTATCTTTAATATTATTTATTAGGTGGAACTGGGCCAGTGCTCACAGTATGTCTAATTACTTCCCATTAGTACTGAATAAAGACTCATCAGAATACAAACCTGGTGAGTGACCCATGAATCCTGTGGTTTTCCAGTCTGACTGATTTAGACAGTCCCTGTGACCACCCAAGGTCAAGCATTAGGCAATGTTCTCTCTTAGACAATGTACTTTCAGGTGGTACTTTCCCTGGCCTCACATACATGTGAGGACTACATGAGGGGGACGCTTTAAAGATCCCTTGGGTTCCCTCTCTTTGCAGCTTTCTCCTCTCTGGTAACCTTTGTTCTTTATTCAGTTCTGCCTCTCAACTCAGGGAGTCTATGGCTCCCCTGGGTTCTCTTCCATGCTCTGCAAACTGAAATCTCTGTCTAGGCAGTGACTTGAGGCAATCGTTGTTCACGCCTCTTTTGTTTCTTCTTCTGAGGGATCACTACCCTTCACATTGGCTGATGTGCCAGGATTTGCCAGTCATTGTTTTATTTATTTGGTCTGTTTTTTTGGTTCTTAGAAGTGGGAGATTAAAGCAAATTATATCATTTTAGATAGAAACCGAAGTTGATGGCCAATTAGGCTCAAAGACTCCTCGGTGACCTTCCAAACTCCACAGAGAACTATTGTGCAGTCTCAGATGCTTCCACCCAGCCTTTATTCCTTCTCTCTCCTTGCTGGAGTTCAAACTAGAATTGTGTTCTGGTGGCTCTCCCAGCTTCCCCAGAATTCCCACTTTCTCTCACAGTTCTTTCTCCTAATATATTTCTTGCACTTTGAATTTATTTTAGCATCAGCTCCTCAAAAGGTTATGGACTAATACAAACACATGTGAGCCAGAAACAACACAGGGAGAGTTCTGTTTGTTGTGATATTAATACTTTCTCTAGAGAGGCCAAGCTTTATTTATTGAATGTGGCCTGAAGATTTCAAGGCATAATTAGAGTTTTAAATGCATATTACCACATGCATGGAATCAGTCCTCTTCATTCCATCAAAACTTTATGAATGTATATTTAAGTTATTTCCATTTTTGCACCTTTTCAAAAATAAATAAGGGTAAATAAATTGTTCAGAAATCTTTGTACATGGTCCAATCATTTGATAAGAATACATTTAAACAGAAAATGTATGAATCCTACAAAGTTTAATCTTGGTGAATATTCCTAACCTGCCTCCCAAGCTCACCAGGAGTGTATGAAGTTAACTATTACCTATTCTCCTCTCTGACATTCTTTATTTACTGCTTACTTGTGATTAGTATTATTTTTTAATTGATGAGTTTAAAAGGGAAGTAAAGCAGCTCCCAGGCTTTATACAAACATCTTGTTCTCTGGATAACTTTTGAGAGAGTATCATTGAATCAAAGGTGCTTTAATCATGGTCCCCAGAACCAGTCAGTAAAATGTTTTGATTTACTATACCTGTTCCCCTAAGAAAGGCCTCACAGCACAGATGTAGCTGCACCAATTAGGGCTTTGGTAAAGGCATATCTGAAGTAGGACCCCAGCTCAAACACTTACTGTGTGTGAAGTCAAGCAAGCTACTGTAGCTCTGGGTGCCTCAGTTTCATGGTGCATATTTGAGGGGTAGGAGGTGTGAGAGACATATACAAGTTCTAAGCCCTGATCCGAAACGGAACATTGCACCTGGCTTTCCATCCTTCTGTGAGGATGAGGCCCTGAGACTCAACCCTACCCTCTTGCTGTCCCCAGTATGGGAAGTGTGAGAATGCAAATAGCCTAGTATGATTCAGGTGGTTCACTAACACTGGGCCTGTGAAAGTCACTCATTAGGTAAGGGTACCAGGACTCCTGAAAATCGCCTTTTGTTTCAAAGCACAAAGTGAGGTGCTGGAGTCAGATCAAGCTGATTCATGATAGTTGATTTATAAACATCTAGGGGTTTTGCAAACCAGTTGTTAGTTGTCAGCAGCTTGACATTAACAAAGGCAGTAGTAAGTACACCACAAAAATGAACTAGTAATGCTACAGTCCAGTGCTGTCCTTTACAGCCCCTTTAGACCCAGGAAACTAGTGCCCTCCGAGTGTGCTGGGTGGCAAATCAGAACATTTTACTTCTGTTGTTTTCTTTTTGTTTACACAACCAAGGTACACACTTTATTATTGCCAAGTGAGTTGTGGAGGGGAGATACTGTAATATATTGTAAAGGTGTGGAGCCAGCTCTCATAGTTTATTCTGTAGCCAACTGTACCCTCAGTGGGGTCGCAGCCTTTAAGTGGACATTGTAAGAACTGGCACAGCTTTGGTAGATTTCAAGGACCCTATTAAGAATACCAATAGGGATTAATGAGGTATGTCAAAGTCCTTGGGAAGTCCCCAGAAGTCAGCAGAGGACTGATCCTTGTCTCCCTGGTGATAAAGTAGGGCCAGGAAGTAACCACTAGACAGAGCTAGGATAAATTAAGATAAAATCATTTTTTAAATAAATCTTTATTGTTCAGATTATTACAGTTGTTCCTCTTTTTACCCCCCATAGCTCCCCTCCACCCAGTTCCCACCCCACCCTCTGCCCTTACTCCCACCCACTGTCCTCATCCATAGGTGTACGATTTTTGTCCAGTCTCTTCCCACACCCCCCACACCCCTTCCCCCCCGCCAGGATTGTCAGTCCACTCCCTTTCTATGCTGCTGATTCTATTATATTCACCAGTTTATTCTGTTCAACAGATTTTTTATTCACTTGATTTTTAGATTCACTTGTTGATAGATAGGTATTTGTTGTTCATAATTTTTATCTTTACCTTTTTCTTCTTCTTCATCTTCTTAAAGAACACCTTTCAGCATTTCATATAATACTGGTTTGGCAGTGATGAACTCCTTTAGCTTTTTCTTATATGTGAAGCTGTTTATCTGACACTCAGTTCTGAATAATAGCTTTTCTGGGTAGAGTAATCTTGGTTGTAGGTTCTTGCTATTCATCACTTTGAATATTTCTTGCCACTCCCGTCTGGCCTGCATAGTTTCTGTTGAGAAATCAGCTGACAATCGTATGGGTGCTCCCTTGTAGGTAACTAACTGTTTTTCTCTTGCTGCTTTTAATATTCTCTCTTTGTCTTTTGCTCTTGGTATTTTAATTATGATGTGTCTTGGTGTGGTCCTCTTTGGATTCCTTTTGTTTGGGGTTCTCTGCGCTTCCTGGACTTGTAAGTCTATTTATTTCACCAGGTAGGGGAAGTTTTCTGTCATTATTTCTTCAAATAGGTTTTCAATATCTTGCTCTCTCTCTTCTTCTGGCACGCCCATAATTCAGATGTTGGTACGCTTGAAGTTGTCCCAGCGGCTCCTTACACTATCTTCATATTTTTGGATTCTTTTTGCTTTTTGCTTTTCCAGTTGGGTGTTTTTTGCTTCTTTGTATTTCAAACCTTTGACTTGATTCTTGCGATCCTCTAGTCTGCTGTTGGATCTCTGTATAATATTTTTTATTTCAGTCAGTGTATGCTTAATTTCTAGTTGGTCCTTTTTCATATCCTTGAGGTTCTCACTAAATTTATCAGCGGTTTCTAGAAAATTCTTGAAAAACCTTACAACCGTGGTTTTGAACTCTAAATCCAGTCGTTTGCTTTCCTCCATTTCTTTCATTTGTGACCTGTTTCTTTGTCTCCACATTTTGGCTGCTTCCCTGAGTTGATAGAGTGGCTTTGTGTGCTAGGTGTCCTATAGGGCCCCGTGGCTCAGCCTCCCCAGATACCTGAGGTAGACACTCTTGGTGCACCCATTTGTGGGCTGTGTGCACGGTCTTGTTGTAGTTAAGCCTTGATTGTTGTTGGTATCACTGGGAGGAATTGATCTCCAGGCCAAATGGTTGTGAAGATCAGCTGTGTCTACGATGGGAGAACTTCTGTGCTGGAGACACCCTTATGGGGCAAGACTTGCCCCTTGAGTGTGTCCCTTATGGATGTGAAGAGTTGTAATCTGGATGGTCCCACTCTGACCACTGGGTACACTGGCTCTTGGATCTCCAAGGAGGTGTTAATTTAGCCTCTGCCTGAGTCCACCCATCAGGAGCTACAGAGAGATCTGCAGATTCCTTTTCTTTGTTTGGGTTTTGGAGGTGCCCAGATGAGGCCCAGCTGTGAAGCAATGCAAGCTGCTGTGGTGCCTTGGGCCTTCTTTTGGAAGTTCTGGGGCTCTCTGACCCAGCTGCAGTTTGTTAGGTAATTTTAGATTGCAAAGGGCCAGGCCATTCACATGCAAAAGCCTCTGCGCACAGCTTGGGTGGGGCGGGGTCTCAGGGAATCAACAAGGTGGAGCAAACAGCTATGGCTGATCCTCAGCCCTGCCCTAAGAGACCCCCGGGTCTCAGTGTCCCGTGGTAATCGCTGCAAGCACCTATAAGAGAAAGCCACCCTTGAGTTCCGCCCGAAGCCAGACAGTCCAGTTACTCCCTGTATGAGTCTGGGTCCCCAGAGTCTCGCCCAGAACTGGAGTTCAGAGCAGTCGGGTGCTTTTGTCTCCCTCCCGATTGAAAAAAGACAACAGCGTACTCAGTTGCCAGTCCTTTCCATGTGTGCGTGCGCCCATACCTCGGCACTTTACTTCCGCACCTCCTCTGAGTCTCAGTGTGCTTTTCTCTTTCCTTCTAGTTGTAGAATTTCCACTCAGCCAGCCTTCTTGTGGTTCTGGATGATGTCCGTTTAGTCCCTTAGTTGTAGTTTTGAAGTGGTTGTTTGAGGCTGCAATTTCAGGTGTTTACCTATGCTGCCATCTTGGTTTCTCCCAAGATACAATCTTAAGATAGCAGAAAACATGACTAAATTGGTTTACCTCTTGATGGAAAATGATCTCATAAAACAAAACGTTGGCTTATGACGAAGTTGGCACCGTAGGTAAATGCTGGTACTCATCACCTCCCACAATCACATCAAAATTGCAACTAAAATACAGAACAACCATCATTCAGAACCACCTGAAATCTGGCTAAATGGAAGTCCTATAACTAGAGAAGTAAAGAGAAAAGCACATTGAGACTGGTAGGAGGGAGTGGAGGTGTTGAATGGGCTGGTCCGACAGGCACATGTAGCATCTTTTTAATAGGGAGGGATATCTCCAAGGCCTCCCAAGAGAAGCAGGAGGTCCCAGCCCCACACCATACCCCCAGCCTAGGGTTCCAGAGCTGGGAAGAGAAGTCTCTTAAAGGTCCCATGCATGAACTTACAAGGTCCTGCTTCCTCTGACCTCCAGTGCTGGGTGGTGGCTTTGGGGGAATCCAGGAACATACGGGGAATAAATCGACTGTCTGGAATGAGGACAGGATCTTGGGGGCAGCTTTCTCCAAGACAGGGGTACTCACAGGGGTCCTTGTTCCTATGCTGGGACCTCCCCCATTGCAGAGCTGACTGGCAGCCATATCTGAGTTCCCACCAGTATGGCCCACACTGTTTGCTCTGCCCTGGAGATCCTGCCCCATCCAATTTGCAGCCCTACCCAAGGTGTTTGCAGCTGCTTTTCCATATGATTGGCCTATCCTGGCTCAGGCTTAAAATCTCTTAAAAAGCAGCAGCTGGAGTCAGCATGCCCCAAACCTATCAATAAAAGGCCCAAGACCTGGCACCAGCTGGACCTCACCTAGGAATTTCCCAGCCCAATACAAGTAGGAGCCATCTTCAGATCTTTAAGAAGAGGAAGAAGAATAAAAAGATCAAATATATGAACAATAACATGGCAATAAATACCTATCTATCAACAATTGAATCAAAAAATAAAAATAAATGAACATGAAATCTAATGTACAAAATAAACTAATGAATAAAATGGAATCAGAGGCATGGAAACATGGAACAGACTGACAAATCTCAGAGGGACGGGGGGTGGGAGGGGCAGGAAGAAATTAACCAAATATTTTATATGCATATATGCATTACCTATGGACACAGATATTAGGGTGGTGAAGGCCTGGGGTGAGGTGGGAACCAGGTGGAGGGGGCAATGAGGAGAAAAAAAGGGGTACATCTGTAATACTCTCAACAAAGTTTTTTTTAAAAAAAGGCTTATGAGGCCCTAGCTGGATTTGGCTCAATGGATAAAACGTCAGCCCACAGACTGAAGGGTCCTGGGTTTGACTGTGATCAAGGACACATACCCCAGTTACAGGCTTGATCCTCGGCCCTGGTTGGGGCTCATGTGGAAGGCAACCAATTGATATGTCTCTCTCACATCAATGTTTCTCTCTCTGTGTCTCTCCCTGACCCTTCCACTCTCTCTAAAAATCAATGGAAAAATATCCTCTGGTGAGGATTAAAAAAAATGCTTATGAGGTGCCCTCCTGTGTTTCTCAGTAGTTGAACATTGACCTATGAACCAGGAGGTCACAATTTGATTCCCCATCAGGGCACATGCCTGGGTTGAGGGCTCAACCCAAAGTAGGGGACATGCAGGAGGCAACTGATCAATGATTCTCTCTCATCATTGATGTTTCTATCTCTCTCTTCCTCTCCCTTCCTCTCTGAAATAAATAAAAATATATTTTAAATGAAAAAATAAACTGTTTATGGGTAGAGAGGTTCCAGGCAAGATTAATTTTGAAGGTCAATGATGCCATAAAGTAACACTGAATGGGATCCTTCTAAGCCTGGTTCTCCTTGTGGTACCAAAATTGTAGCCACAGTTCTAGGCACCATATCCAGATACAACTTTCAATGGAAAACAAGGGTCTGACCCTTGCTGTGTGTATCCTATTCTGAACAAGGAAGCTTTCACCCAAAGCGCCCAGGTATCAGACTGCATTTCCACTTAGCTCTTTCTGAACCTGAATAAAATGTTGAGCTACTTGTGGATTTTATAATGTTCCATTTAGTGAAAATATCAAATTTATGAATTGCACTCTTCCATTCAGATTTGACCTTTGTTGAGTGAACAGGATTTGGATGTATGGTTTCACATTTGATAGTTTGCCCATCCTTACATCTGATATTTGGATATGCATTCCAAATAACCAAATATTAGGTTCTGGAATTCAAGGGAGGAAAAGACCCACACAATCTCTTCCCTCAAGGAGCTCCTAGTCTGATAGAAGACATTCAATAAAAACAAGCACTGACAAGGAACTCAAACAGTGCTTTCTATCAGACAGAGAGAAATTGTATGGGCTTGTCTGCACATAGCAAGAAATAACCTAATTTTAGAGGGACAGAGAGTCTCCTAGAGAAAAAATAAGTGTAACCTGAGAGCTGAAGGTAAGTAGTGATCATCCAAATGAAGCATCCCTGACAGAACATATGAGGTTGTGTAAAACAGCATTTATGAGGTTGTAGAAATCAGAGAGAGCACGGGCCATCTGACTAACAGAAAGAGGTTCAGATTGGCAGGAAAATACAGTGTGGGTTGCTGATTCAAGATACTGCCTATAGCCCTAACCAGTGTGGCTCAGTTGATTAGAGAGTCGTTCCATACCCTGAAAGTTCATGGGTTTGATTCCCTGTCAGGGCCCATACTAGGTTGCAGGTTTGATGCCCGGTTGGGGTGGGTACAGGACACAACCGGTCCATCTGTCTCTCTCTTCCCTCCCCCCTCTCTCTCCCTCTCTCTCTCTTACCCTTTCTCTAAAAATAAATTAATATGTCCTCAGGTGAGGATAAAAAATATTTTAAATGATATTGCCTGTAATATGGTGAGCCTTCTTGAATATTTTTGTAGACACAAGTCTGTAACAATTCCTCAGACCTTTTAGGTACCATATTTTATTTAGATACTAGTGCCCCAGTGCACGGATTCATGCACATTGAAAGGAAATTAATTAGAAGGTGGCTGGCGGGGCAGGACTGGGCAAGACGGGCTGAACATGCCCTGAAGCCAACCTCCCGTGGTCCCTCCCCAGCCTCCCTGGGGGCAGCACCGTGGCTCAAAGGGCATCTGCAGATTGAGCAGGGTCCCTCCAGCAGGTGGGGTCCCTCAGCCTGGCCTGCAGGGATCAGCTCTCCAACATCCCCTGAGGGGTCCTGGATTGTGAGAGGGCAGTTCTCGGGTGATGCACCTTAGAATCAGGCTCCCTCCTCTCTGGTTCCGGGGTGCATCACCTGAGAACCACTACTGCCAAGTCACCACAACTCGGCATCTCCTGCATTGAGCGTCTGTCCCCTGGTAGTCAGTGTGTGTCATAGCTACTGGCTGGTCGGACGGTTGGATGGTCAGTTAGCCTTTTATATATATAAATTGTATCTACTTCTAGAATCAGCCGTTTCTCCCTAGAGCCCTGGTTCCATGTATTAAAGAATGACATAAAGAAACCAAGACCTGGGTGCTAGGTGTGCTTGCAAACAAAACTCTTTAAGAAATAAGATACTAATTGGAAAACTGTGTATTTTTGGCTTCCATGTCTGCAGGAGGGGAGCAGAGCCTGGGAAAGGAGGTCACTGTAATATGACTTTCACAGTATGCTTAATCATTAACATGTTTCACTACCATTGCTATCATTTCCATTGGTGGCATAAAGATATTTTTCTGCTTAAAAAAAAACTGTTTTGTGACTCTCCTTGTTCTTTCTTCTCCTTCCACCATTTTTTTTTCTTTTTGCAGTTTGACAACATTTGGCTATAGTCTTTTTCTCACTAAATTCAAGTAATTTGAGAACCACGAGCTTCAATTTCTTGTACAGCCCTGAGATTCAAGAGTAGCTTCAAACGGAGACTACACCTCCATGGATCCATCACAGAGAATTACCAGAACTTTTGATTCAGATTCATCACTGAATTCACTGGAAGAAATATCCCAGGAAGTTGCATCAACCTCTCAACCATCATTCTCTGAAGCAAAAACCCTGGATCACATTAACTTCAACACCAGTCCTGATAGCAACTACCGCATCTCTAAACCAGATGGACTGTTCCAACAGCAATATGGAGATGAGATGACTGAACAAGAAGGGCAGGGGGAAAGGTCAGCATTTTCTAACTGGAAAAAGGCCTACACAGAGAATATGAGACAGAAAACTCTCCCTTACACAACACCTTACCAGGTTCAAAGAAAAGGAAAAATATCTTCCTTTGGTAGATATCAGAAAAAATGTCAATGTCATTACTGCCAGACCCAAAAGGAGGCTCTTTCTGGTAACACTGAAGGGCAAGATCCACCTTCTTGGAAAGCATTAGTAGAGGGATTTACCAACTTGAATTTCAAGTCTGATACCAATCAGGCCTGCGCTCCACCAAATGAGCAGCCACCAGACTTGGAAAAAGAGAAGAGCCACCAAGAGGGGGAGAAGAAAAGCAAAAGAATTCCTCCAAGGAACCGAAAATAATTGAAATAAACCAAAATTCTCATCCCCCTGTGATGAGATCAGAATGATTCAGAGATGTGTGATTATTGACTTTTAGCCAATCCCTTGGGTAGAATATTGGGGGACCAAACAAATAGAAATGGTCAGCAGGAGCAGCAAGACCCAGTTTCTCCACACACTCACACACACACACACACACACACACACACACACACACACACACACACACACACACAAACACACACACACAAACACACACACACAATCCTATTAGCAAGCAACAGCATTCTTCCAGTGATTTTAGGGCCACCTTGTTTCTTTCTGAGAGTATCTGCCCTGTAGCTAGAAAGATGGATAAACAATGGTTCTTAACTTCCTATTATTTAATTTTCACAATGCAAAATGTTTTTTTCCCTTCTTGGATCACTTCCCCTTTTTTCTGTTGCCAATAGGTATTACGGGCCCATGTAGTATGAAAGTTTGCTGGTTGCAAAGTGCTTTTGTTCTGTTTTATTGCTGATTACAACAAAACACACTATGTCTGATAAAATGCATGTGTATTTTAGAATTCTGAAGTTAACAATGAGATGAGTTTCCCTTTTAAGAGTCCGAATCAAAAGAATGTGTTGCAAAGGGATGTGTGAATGGAACTTGTGGGTTCATATCAAACTTCTTGTAGAAAACATGCTTATTATGAGGTAAGTATAAGAAGATATGTTAGGCTCCTTTACAATTGAGTATTAATATCCCCCAAAACAAAACTCTAATATGTTGTGTCAATAGTCCGCACCAAATACCTATGTATACATAAAAATATATATATCTTTCAAAGTCATATATTTCATTCAATATTGCCTGGCTTATATTTTGTCAAGGGGCACTACATCTGTAGATTTAGAATAAGGGTGTAGGAAATAGGTGTGTTTTTCTTTACTACATCTGTATTACTCTTTGGGTACCATAGTCAGGAGGGCATGTGGGGCCATCATACAATTGGATGGACCAATTCTTCCATGTAGGTAGCAATGGGAAATAGAATATCCAGCCCGTGATGTGAGCATCTACCTGATATGTAGCTACCACTGGTTTGGTACTCTATGATACATTTTTTGCTCTCTGGTGCCCCTTCTGTGTTTAGTACAACCAGCAAGACCATGTCAGCTATAGGGATGAAGAGAATCGGGATGATGTTTATACTTCTCCCAGAATATGGCAGAGATTAAATATATATTTGGCTTTTCATGATATTAAATTGCTTTCCTGTAGAATTTTCCCATCACAGATCATAGCATTCTGCTAATGAAAAGTAGTGTTATCTCTGGAACAAAATGCTTTCTTATGCAGTCTTCATTAGTGTGACACAGCAAAAACAAACAAACAAAAAAACACATGACATTTTCATTCATGGAAATTACTTCAGGACATATAAATTAACATGGACTGGATTGCAGCCTTGTGATTTCCTCAGAGAATATGGGAGTTAAAGTAATCTTGTGTGTTGTATAACACAATTCAAGGGGACAATGTAAAAAAATTTTATACATTAAGAGTTTATAATTTGATTATAAAAATTGGGGTGCATTTTTTTTACAGAAATATAATAGTTAAATTGATTATATACTTCTTATGACTGGCTCTTCTAAGAATTTATAGGTTATATGTGGTATATTTAGATATATAACTCTTATGAAACTGATCAAAAATCAAAGCAAGTGTTTTTGGTGTGGAAATTGACATACTTCTACTAAAATGCATATGTAAAAGCAAAGACTAGAAAACCCAGTCTTGAAGAACAAAGTTGGTTATATTAGACTGTCAGTTATCAAGCATTACTATAAGTCTATAGCAATTCAGATAGTTTTGTATCAGCATAAGAATAGATAAATATATATGCATAGCCCATGAACACAGAAAATAGTGTGGTGAAGTCTTGAGAGGGGTAAATGCAGAGAGGAGGGGATCAATGGGAAAAAAATAACAAAACAAAAAAAAAAAACAAAGGGGACATCTGTAATACTTTCAGCAATAAAGATAAAATTTTTAAAAAGAATAGTCAAATAGAGCAGTGCAACAGACTAGAAAGTCCAGAATTTGAATGGATCACCAAATTAAATATGAAAAACAAATCATTAACATTTCTAGAAGAAAAAATAGGAATATATCTTCAAGACTTTGGGTATTCAATGATATTTTTAATAGAATACAAAAAGCATGACCTATAAAATTAATCTTTGATTAATTGTACACACTTAAAATCAAGAATTTTATTTCTCAAAATTCACCTTTGAGAAAGTGAAAGGAAAACACAAAATAGTTGTGTACAGGATATATAAAGAATTCTTATTATGTATTTTTTAGAAAGATAGGTGAATCTTATCTTTATGAAGTCACAAAAATCTATGGAATGAATGAACAGAATATCTTAAGGATCTCTAGTGATGCCCCTTTTTTATTATTGGTTATTGATTTTTTTCATTTTTAATAGATTCTTCTTGTTGAAAATATATCAAGTCTATTTTTTAACAGGATAAAAATGAAAGTTTTAATACATGCACATGGGGAATTCACAAAAGCATGAAAATTCGAAAGACAGTGAAGCAACATTGGGTATATGAGATACTTTTGGACAAAGAAAAATGGGGGAACGGAGTATTATATTTCAGAAGGAGAATGGTAGTTGAGGAAAAAAGGATCATACATGGCAAATCTTATATTTTAAGGAATCAACTATTGCCTTTATGGTGATTCTGTATTATTCACTTGTTTTTTATTTGTTTTTAATTTCTACTTTCATATTTGCTACTTCTTTTGAGTTCAATTTGCCATTCTTTTTTATCCGTTCTGAGATGAGGCTGTCATCACTGACATCCACACTTTGCTGTCTAATACAGAGTATCCCTCAAAAATGTATATACACTTGAACAGCTAATAGATAAATTTTGAAAATGAAGTGTATTTTAATAAACACTGCCTTTATAATTATACATTTTGGGGCAATATATATAGATATATATTGAAGACTATGAATTACCCTTAAGCATTGCACCAACTATATCCAAAACAGTTTGTGGCTCATCTTCAGTAATATATATTTAAAATATTTCTAATTTTAAGTATCATTTTTCTTGCACTCATAGGTTACTTAATAGTCTATTTCTTGGTGCTGCCGTTGATCCGGTGCTGCAGTGAGGAGGTGGTTCTCGCCCGTGTTGTGTGTGTGCGTGTGAGTGTGTGAGTGAGTGAGAGAGCGAGTGAGTGAGTGAGTGAGTGAGTGTAAAAAAAAAAAGTCTATTTCTTAATTTCCCAGTACTCAGAGACTTTTAAAAAAAATAAATTGTACCTTAACGTCCCTGTTGTCAGATAAGTGTTTTATTTCCTTTGAAATCTCTGTACAAATATGCTTGATTTCAGGTGTTCTATGGGATAATCAATAACTCTCAATCAACTGTAAAAAATACATCTTTATTTAAAAAAAAAACCTACGAATAAATTTAATCAATAATGTAAATACCAGTGCTCAGGAAATTATAAGACTTTGAGGAAATAAATTGTAGATGATACAAATAAGTAAAAGCATATGTCATGTTCACAGATAGGAAGAATTAACATCATTAAAATTTCCATACTATCCAAAGCAATCTATAGATTCAACGCAATTCTTAACAGGATATCAATGGTGTATTTCACAGAACTAGAACTAATAATTCAACAATTTTTCTGGAACCACAAAAGACCCCAAATAGCCACAGCAATTTTGATAAAGAAGAACATAGCAGACTACTTGATATTAAACTGTACTATAAGCCCACAGCACCTGGCCAAGCACCACACAGCCTCAGGTCCCTGATGATTGCTCGTTAAGGCTCCTTATGGGAACTGGGCCTCCGCTGTGAGTGCAGCAATCTTGTGTTATGGAAACCCCTGCCTCCACTGTGGGTGCAGCCATCTTGTGTTACTGAAACCCCATCTCTACTGTGGGTGCCGCCATCTTTGTGATGGCGTGATGGTCAATTTGCATATTCCCTCTTTATTAGATAGGATAGCCAAGATTTGGAAGCAACCCAAGATCCCATTAGTAGGTGAGTGGATAAAAAAGCTGTGGTACATTTACACAATGGAATACTATTTAGCTGTAAAGAGAAGGAAATCTTACCTTTTGCAACAGCAGGGATGGACCTGGAGAGTATTACGTTAAGTAAAATAATCCAGTCAGAGAAAGACAACTACCATATGATTCCCTTATACGTGGAATCTAATGAACAAAATAAACAAACAAAATAGAAAAAGACTAATGGTTACAGAGAATGAGAAGGCTAACCCCTATTTTGTAAAACTACTGTTTAAAATTCTGATTATAGAATTGTACACTTAAAACCTGCATAATTTTATTAGCCAATATCACCACAATAGATTCAATAAAAAAAAATTAAAAAGAGAAACCCAGTCGATGAAATACATAGGAGTTAGTGCAACAATATATCCTAAATTTATTTACAAAGTACTGCCTTCTGATTAGGGCCCACTTCTTCTCCTTGCCTTACATATACTGCTAACCACACCAAACTGATAAGCTATGTAAAAGTAATAGAATGGAAACCTGAACACAGAGTATTATTTACATTAACAAGAGTTATATTCCACTGGCTTCATAAGCTTAATTTTATTAATGCAGGAATATCTTGCCTAAGAAGATAAAAGTTGCAAATAACTTTATTGTTAACTTCAGAACTACCTGAAAGACCTATAAACTCATGCATAAAAAGTGCCAAATGACATTTTTAACCTTATGATTCTTTGTACCATTTGTGGTAAAATTTTTGCCTTGCTGTGTCACCCAAACTTAAATCAAGATATCACCATTCTTACCTAATGCTAATTATACCCTGCCCCGACATTGAAAGAGCTCCTTTACACCATAGTTCAAAATGTGAATAAATAGCTCTCCTTTCCTGCCACATCAGAGACTCTACTAAGCCTCTGTCAGGGTAGTGCATTTCCTGACAGTGTTAGGCATTAAGGACAGCTTTGCTTATCAGATTGTTCAGTTAATACTAGGGAAGTATAATATGAGCATAGTCACCCTTGTTGCACACCACGGGATAGTGGGCTGAGTCTAGATGCTACAACCATTACTTAAGGGTATTTCTGAGCAATGCATTGACTCAATGACCACAGGTATATTAAGAGAGGTCAGTTACCAATCCAGAGATTTAATTGTGCAGCAAGAAAAGCAAAAAATGAAGAAAACGGGTGAATATGGATAATCTATGGAAGTAAATGATGTCCATGTATGCATGATGTAAAACCAAGAAGCAGAGAAGGAAGGGATTAATCGAAGCATGGGTAAAAATAGGTATTAAAACACTATAAATTTCTGTCACATCCATCTTTTTCAGACACATTCTCTACCTGGGCTGTCTGTCCAAAAACTTTCTGAAATCATAAGAAAGCTAGGGTGAAAGTTAAAAAACACACACACAAAAAAAAAAAAAAAAAAAAAAAAACCAGCATTCATCAAGCAACTTTTCTCATTCTAAGGCAACCTGGTCTTGGCAGCAGTGATGGGAAAATCACAAGCATGCCCATTGTGGGTTTATGCCCATTGCCGCGCATGCGCACTTCAGCCCATGTGCCTTGCATCAGCCCTTATCCTTTGCTGCACATGCGCCTTGCTGTCCGAGTTTTGGGAGGAGAACTGGGCGAGAAGCGACCGTGTTCCTTCCATCTCGATTCTTTTCCGCTACTTGAGACTCAACTGGTAGGTTCAGGGCTTGAACTATGGGAGAGTGTGAGGAGAAGGCCCGCGGGTTTCGGTGGGGGCGGAGCGGCGGGTTCTGTGGCCTCCTAGGAGGAAGGTCCTCGAGGTCAGCGCCTTTCTCCTCACGGGCATCATGGCCGCCATGGCCCTTGAAGTCCTGGCGTGACCTGGACTAGGAGGGTGCTGGGCCGACCAGGGCAGGGGTCAGATACAGGGTTTGGGGGACATAATTTCAGGTGTCTGGGTCCCGGAGGCACCTGGAACGGCCCACAGAACACAGAATCCACAGTCCTCCTTGGGGCCCTGGGAAGGGGGGCGGGGCGGGCGGCAAAGGAAGGGCCTAGAAACGGGAATGCTGAGGGCCTGCACCGCTGAGGCCCTGGAACTGCGTCCCCTCCCGAGGTGTGTAGCCACCAAGCAGAGTCCCGAGGGGAAACGGGCACAGCCCTCGGTATGGCATCTGGTCCCCTGTGCCTCCTGGTAATGCCAAGCAGCACAGGCAGCACGGACAGCCCGGAGCCGTCCTGTGCGATCCAGCTGACCTTACTTGAGGGGAAAAGGCCTAATCACTGGAGCGGGGCCAAAGCGGTGGTCACCCACGTGTGGTTTCAAGCAGTCTTTTCCCAAATGTCTTCCTCAAGGGGAAGCCAGTAGTGACAGCAAACGTCGTCTTTTCTCGCCTGCTTGAGGTCATAGCAGTCAGCAGGGCCATGACCTGAGTGGCTTTAAGCCCCTGTATTTGGGATCACCGGAAAGCCGTGCACTTTCCCTTACTGACCCTGGGTCTTCTTCTTAACGTGTTTTCAAACTTAAACTGTAAGTTTTAAAAATAATAGTTTCTGGGTCTTTCATTTTTTCCATTCATCTATAAGGTATCCCAAAAACTGTATACACACTTAGACAGGTAATTTCTGTTAAAAGTAAGTGAAATGTAGTTTAATAAACACTGCCTTTATAATTATTCAAAGTGTGGCTATCCATTTGTGGGGACACCCTGTATGTATCTGTTTTTATGGAAGACCGTGGTGTTTTGATTGCTATGGCTTTGCAGTATGATAGCAGACAGGATGATTCCTCCAACTTTCTTCTTAAATTGCTGTGGCTATTCGCAGTCTCTTGTGGTTCCCTATAATTCTTTGAAATATTTGTTCTAGAAATGCACCATTGGTATACTGATATGAATTAGGTTGAATCTATAGATTGCTTTGTGTGGTATGGACATTTTAATGATGTTAATTCTTCCTTTCCATGAACATGGATTCATTTACATGTGGAATCTAATGAACAAAGGGAACAAACAAACAAAATAGAAACGGACTCATAGACACAGAAAACAGACTTACAGCTGTTAGAGGGGAGGGTGTGGGCTGGGTGAAAAAGGTGAAGGGCTTAAACAACAAGAAAAAAACCTCAAGGGCACAGACAGCACAAATTTCATGCACTGGGCCACTAGTAGTCAATAATTTGATAAGTCTTCAGGACTTGCATCTTCCAGGAAGCCTAGGTGGTGAGACTTTGTAGTACAATGGACTGAGACCTACATTAGGCATAGGAAGATCTGGGTTCTAACCCCCTCTCTATTACTGTGTAGCTACTAGGGGTGGGAGAGGAAGAAGAGGGTAAAGGGGTGATAAATGGTGACAGAAGGAGACTGGACTTTGGGTGATGAACACAATACAACATGCAAATGATGCATTATAGAATTGTATACGTGAAACCTGTGTGATTTTATTAACAAATGTCACCCCAATCCTATCTAATAATCTAATAAAGAGGGATTATGCTAATTGACCATCACTCCATCACAAAGATGGCTGCACCCACAGCTGAGGCCAAGTTCCCAATAAAGAGCCTTAATGAGCAATCAGCAGGGACCTGAGGCTATGCCCTCCCCCACCCCCGTGGGGCTTGACAGGGGACCTCACGCCGAGTCCCCCACCAGCAGGACTTGACAGGGGACCTCAAGATGCACTTCCCGTTCTGGTGCTGGGCTGGGGACCTCAGGGTGCTCCCCCCGCCCCAGCGCCAGGCCAGGGGAACTCAGGCCATGCCCCCCACCATATGGGGCTTGACAGGAGACATCAGGCCATGCCCCCCACCCCAGCACCAGACCAGGGGACCTCAGACCGAACCCCCCGCCCCATGGGGCTTGACCGGGGACCTCAGGCCCCACCCCCTGCCCCAGCACCTGGCCAGGGGACCTGAGGTTGGGCCCCCCTGCCTGGATGGGCTTAACAGGGGACCTCAGACCATGACCCCCACCCAGTGGGGCTTGACAGGGGACCTCAAAGTACACCCCCAGTGCTGGGTCAGTGGACCTCAGGCCACCCCCCCACCCAGTGGGGTTTTATGGGGCATCTGAGGCTGCTCCCCCCTCCCAGTGCTGGGCCGGGGGACCTGAGGCTGTGCCCCCCACCTGGCAGGGCTTGATGGGGGGGACCTCAGGCCATGCCCCCCACCCAGTGGGGCTTGACAGAGCATCTCAGGCCGTGTCCCCTACCTGGTGGGGGTTGATGGAGGACCTCTAGGCACAGCACCTGCCCTGATCTGGGCTGGGGGACATCAGGCCATGTACCACATCTTGGCTCAGGGCCAGGGGACCTGAGACTATGCCCCTTGCCCAGCAGGGCTTGACAAGGGTGGGGCTGGCTAGGTCTGGATCTAGCCCAATGGGGGCAGGGTGGCCAGGTCTGGGTCTCATGCAATTTTGAGGTGCA
The DNA here is from genome assembly GCA_025583905.1 of Ia io. Lineage (NCBI taxonomy): Eukaryota > Metazoa > Chordata > Mammalia > Chiroptera > Vespertilionidae > Ia > Ia io. The sequence continues at coordinate 130,692,131 of JAJQQW010000001.1, read as the reverse complement.
TGTGAGTGGGCAGGGACTAGACTCTGGGTCCCATGGTGAGCCCCAGACTCTGACAGGAGAAAGGTTTTCATATACATTTTACTAATTTTCTTTCATCTGTGACATTTCTATTATAGAGAAAGGGCAAATAGCAATGTTAAATTATTTCCTCTAATTAATCCCCTTTTAATGTGCACAAATTTCGTGCACCGGGTCACTAGTCCTATCTCATAAAGAGGGAATATGCTAATTGACCATCACTTCATCATAAAGATGGCTGCACCCACAGCTGAGACCCAAGTTCCCATAAGGACCCTTAATGAGCAATCAGCAGGGACCTGAGGCTACACCGTCCCCGCCCCTGTGGATCTTGACAGGGGACCTCAGGCCACATCCCCTGCCCTGGCATCAGGCTGGGGGACCTGAGGCCATACCCCACACTCCGGCATCAGGCCAGGGGACCTGAGACCATGCCCCCGCTCAGTGGGGCTTGACAGGGGACCTCAAGGTGCTCTTCCTATTGTGCTGTGCTAGGGAACCTTGGGCTGCTCCCCCCACTCCAGCACCAGGCCAGGGGACCTCAGGCCGCGCTACCAACCAGGTAGGGCTTGACAGGGGACTTCAGGCCATGCCCCCTACCCCTGCACAAGGCCAAGGGACCTCAGACCGCTTCCCCCACCTGGCAGGGTTTGACGAAGGACCTCCGGCCAACACCCCCACCCCACCACTGGGCCAGGGGACCTGAGGCTGCTCCCCCCTGCCTGGCTGGGCTTGACAGGGGACCTCAGGCTGTCCTCCCCACCCAGCAGGGCTTGACAGGGGACCTCAAGGTGCACCCCCAGTGCTGGGTCAGGGGAGCTCAGGCTGAGCCCCCAACCAGGTGGGGCTTGACAGGGGACTTCAGGCCGTGCCCCCCACCCTAGCACCAGGCCGTGGGACCTCAGACCGAACTCCCCTCCTGGTGAGGCTTGATGGGGAACCTCAGGCCATGCCCCATGCCCCAGCACTGGGCCAGGGCACTTGAGGCTGCACCCCCCTGCCTGGCTGGGCTTTGCAGGGGACCTCAGGCCATGCCCTCCACACAGCGAGACTTGACAGGGGACCTCGGCCATGCCCCCCACCCAGCAGGGCTTGACAGGGGACCTCAGGCCATGCCCCCACCCAGCGGAGCTTGACAGGGGAAATCAAGGTACACCCCCAGTGCTGGGTTGGGGGAACTCAGGCCATGCCTCCAACCAGGTGGGGCATGACAGGGGACTTCAGGCCACACCCTCCACCCCAGCACCAGGCTGGGGAACCTCAGACTGCACCCCCGCCTGGCGAGGCTTGACAGGGGACCTCAGGCCGTGCCCCCCCTGCCGGAGGGGCTTGATGGGGGACCTGAGGCTGTACCCCCCTCCCGGTGCTGGGCCAGGGGACCTGAGGCTGCATCCCCCTGCCTGGCAGGGCTTGATGGGGGACCTCAGGCCATGCCCCCCCAGTCAGAGGGTCTTGACGGGGGACCTCAAGGCACGCCCTCCGCCCTGGTCTGGGCTGGGGAACCTCACGCCATGACCCCCATCCTGGCATCCAGCCACAGGAACTGAGACTATGCCCTCTACCCGGCAGGGCTTGACAAGGGTGGGACTGGCCAGGTCTGCATCTAGCCCAATGGGGTGAGGGGCCGGTGGGGTCTGGGTCTCACACGATTTTGAGGCACATGTAGGTGAGTGGGGACTTGACTCTGGGTCCTGTGCTGCGCCCCAGACTCTGACAGGAGGAAGGTTTTCATATACATTTTACTAATTTTCTTTCATCACTAACACTTCTATTATAGAGAAAGGGCAAATAGCAATAGTAAATTATTTCCTCTAATTAATGCCCTTTTAATGTACATGAATTTCATGCACCAGGTCAAAAGTCCTAAATAATAAAGAGCTAATATGCAAATGGTCATCATGCCCTCGTGCCTTCACGCCCTTGTGCCCTCACACCCCACTGCAGAGGGACCTGAGGTCGCATGCCCTGCCCTGGCTCTGGGTCCAGGGGACCTGAGACCGGGCCAGGGGACCTGAGGCTGCACCCCCGCCCCAGCCTTACACTGGGGCTAGGGGACCTGAGGCTGCACTAGGGGACCTGAGGCTGCACCAGGGGAACCTAAGGCCGTGTGCCCAGCCCTGGAGCCAGAGCCCAGGGACCTGAGGCCGTGCCCCCTGCCATGGCACTGGGGCCAGGGGACCTGAGGACCCCCCCCCCACTCTGGCACCATGGCAGGGGGACCTGAAGCTGCGGCACCCACCCTGGCACCGTGACAGGATACTTGAAGCAAAGCCCCCCACTCTGGCACTGGGGACAGGGGACCTGAGAACATGCCCCTGCCCCAGTGCCAGGCCAGGGGACCTGAACTGTACCTCTGCCCTGGGCCTGGGGAACAGGGGCCATGCCCTCTGCCTAGCGCCAGGCCTGGGGACCTGACGCTGCACCCCCCACCCGGCAGGGCTTGATGGGTGATCTGAGGCTGCGAACCCTGCCTGGTGCCGGGCCGGCTGACCTGAGGCTGCACCCTGCCACCCTGTGGGGCTTGACAGGAGTGGGGCCAGCCAGGTCTTGGTCTCATGCGATTTCGAGGTGCACACAGGTGGGTGGGGACTTGACTCTGGATCCTCAGTGCACCCCAGACTGTGACATGAGGGAGATTTTCATATATATTTTACTAATTTTCTTTTATCTCTTGACACTTCCATTATACAGAAAGGGCAAATAGCAATATTAAAATATTTCCTCTAATTCCCTTTTAGTGTGCATGAATTTCATGCATCAGGCCACTAGTGATTTCAATAAAAAATTTTAATATATAATGATTTGGGAACACCAAATAGTAAGTAAAAAGGGAATTTCAAAAAAAAATGAAAGAGAAAAATTAGCCATGGAGGTGGTCTAGTTATGCTCTTAAGTACATTTTCCTAATCAAAATGTTCTACTTCCAGTGTGAAACATGAGTCAACATGTAACATCAAGAGCCGATTGGAGTACAATACTAGTAGAAGATGAAGAGTCTGACCAGCCAGTTGGACCTGTGGTTGTGAGTGCTTTGATATTTGTACTGTATATGACCAGAAACTTATTTTCCTGTAAGTTTTGTTAAATGCCTCTAGGTACAGTGTAAAAGTTTCCGAGCTGATAAGGGAGTAACATTGGCCCAGGAGGGTTCCTTAGGAAGGAAACCTTGATCCAGGCGGTTTGGACTCTGGAATTGCCAGTGGAAATACCCCCTATGGCTCCTTTCTCATGCTTATTAACACAGACTGCCCAAATCCATCCCAGGAGAGTTTAAAAGAGCTTCAGCTTTAGAAGTCCTTGTGGGCAGCTCCTCTCGAAGGAACCAGGCAGAGGGAAGAGAAACAATATTAAGAATAAATATATCATGTCTAAAATGCCTTTATTCTTATTTGTGATTATACATTTGTATATATTATGTATATTGTTATGATTGTCATGTATTGACAACAAAACCTTTCATTTACACACACACACACACCCCTAGGACCAGCAGCCCAGTGATGAAAAACCTAAACAAGTGGAGCCACCCACTGAGAGTCAGGATGTTACAGCTGATGAAGAGAAAGCAGATGCAGGAGCACCTGAGGTTCAAGGTGAAGGGGAAGGGAAGAAAACTGCCTGTGGAGGGCAGGGGGTCTCTCTGTCTATCATGTATTGTGCATACCATAGCTGTTGGAAAGTAAGTATAAAAAAGCTACGTAGCCCGCTGGTGTGTTCAGTGGCTGAGCATTAACCTATGAACCAGGAGGTCATGGTTGAATTCCCGGTTAGCATATATGCCCACTTTGCAGGCTCCATCCTCATTGTGGGGCATTCAGGAAGTAGTGGATCAATGATTCTCCCTCATTGTTATTTCTATGTCTCTCCTTTCCGCTTTGAAGTAAAAAAAAAATACATCTATAGATATAAAAACTTAAGTGACCTTTACAATGGAATGACCGGAACAACTGGTCACTATGACTCAAACTGACCACCAAGGGGCAGACGCTCAACACAGGAGCTTCCCCCATCCCGCAGGCCCCGATTGCCGATGGGGCCTACTGGCCAACTTCCTGGTCCCTATCCCCGGCTGGCGGGTCCCAGTCACCCAATCAGAGCCATGCCCTGGGCTGGGACAGGAAACTAGGGGTGGGTGGTGGCAGACATAGATGGCGAAGGAAGGTGGGAGGGAACCACATAGTGGAAGCATGCAGGCAGTGGGGGAAGGAGTAGGAGGAGAGGCAGAGAACCTGATTGGCCCTGATTCCAGGCCAAGCCTATGGACCTCACAAATTTCATGCACCAGGCATCTAGTTTAAATTTAAAATGCAATGCAAAAATTTCCTGGAAATTGGCTGAAATTTTTAAGATTGTATCATTTACAGCTGTGCACGCTCTTTCACTATGAGTTTTCTCTTTACCTTCAAGACTTATGTTGTGTTCTTGAAAGCACAATCCGTCCTAAACCAGAAGTAATTGTACAGTTTTGACTACAAAAATGTGTATTGATTTTCTATTTTAATTGGTTCTACATAGAACATTGTGTGTCTTCTCAGTCATTGTATCCCAAGAATAAGGAATGTTTATCAGCAGGTACAGAGAACCAAGTCAGCCCAAGGTAGAACACGTGAAACCAAGCTTATTTGTTTACGGATAGTAGCCCCATTTTATAAGTGAGAAAAATGAGGCTGGGCACTTGACTCACTGAGACATGTTATACTTTATTGCAAGGTGTGTGTTCTTTCTACCACCTATGTTGGTGTCTGAAATAGTGGGTGGTATTGTATAAAATGCTAAATACTCAAGTGTGTCTGAACTGTAAGGTACCTCAATATTGACCCAGGAATAGATGCATTTCAGTGGAGCATGTTAAAACCTCAGAAAAGAGTGCACTGGAAGATGGCCACGCTATCCTTTCAGTGATGTTTTCATATGGTATATTTAATAAAGGCTGAATCATTTTGAATACTGGCAAGCAGGTCAATATATGTGACCTAGAGGCCCGGTGCATGAAATTCATGCACGAAGGGGGGATTCCCTCAACTCATCCTGCACCCTTTCCAATTGGGGACCCCTTGCGGGATGTCCCACTGCCATTTTAGGCCAAATCCCAGGGATCGGGCCTAAACCGGCAGTCAGACATCCCTCTCACAATCTTGGACCACTGGCTACTAACTGCTCACCTGCCTGCCTGCCTGATTGCTCCTAACTGCTTCTGCCTGCCAACCTGATCACCCCTAACTGCCCTCTCCTGCAGGCCTGATGTCACCCCCAACTGCCCTCCTCTGCTGGCCAATTTGGTTTGGATTGGTCCGTTCCTACATCAGCATCAAAAGCTTCACCTCCTAGGCAGACATTGGCTCCCCATAGCACCCAGATTTGGTTCTCATTGTTCGGTTCCTATACCAGTCATTGTCAAAAGCTCTGCCTCCTAGACAGCCATTAGCTCCCCACAGCACCCAGATTTGTTTCTCATTTGTCGGTTTCAATGCCAGTCAGTGTCAAAAGCTCCACCTCCTAGACAGCCATTGGCTCCCCATAGCACCCACTTTTGGCTCTGATTGGTTGGTTCCTATGCCAGTCAGCGTCAGAAGCTCCGCCTCCTAGACAGCCATTGGCTCCCCATAGCACCCACCTTTGGCTCTGATTGGTCGGTTCCTATGCTAGTCAGCGTCAAAAGCTCTGCCTCCTGGACAGCGATTAGTTCTCCATAGCACCCACCTTTGGTTCTGATTGGTTGGTTCCTATGCCAGTCAGCATCTCCAGGCCTATCTCTGGGCCTGATCAAAGAGGCGGGGCTTAACAGCAGCCCCCTCTGAGGTTGGGAGAGAAAGAAAAGCCTGGCTGCTGGCGAAGATCAGATAGAAAGAGGGAGAGAAAGAGAGAGGTAAGTACACTGATCAACAGCTTCCACTGAGGCTGCAGATCAGACCCTGACTCACTTTCTGGGTCTCAGCCACCTGGGCAGTCAGTGCTGGGTTGACAGGCTGCAGCTGGGCAACCCAGCGCTGACTTCCGGGTGGTCTGCATTTGGTTGCAGGCTCGGCCCCTTCCCAAGCCCCAGGCTTTAGGCTTGGGAAGCGCCCCCTGCCACCCCGCCCCACCCCTCCAATCGCATGCTCAGCCCCTTCCTCCAATGGCCGGCTGAGAGTGACCTGGGTGCTGAGGAGGTTCCGGGGACCCAGGTATGTGTGCAAATTAACGTCCATCTTTGTTGGGTTAATTTGCATACTCACTCTGATTGGCTGTGGGCATAGTGAAGGTACGGTCAATTTACATGTTTCTCTATTATTAGGTAAGATGGTTTTTAAGTGACCTTAAAAAGTGGTTCCTACCCTACCTAATTTGGTTCAGAAGATAGACCATGAGCCTGCTGACTGAAGGGTCCCGGGTATGATTCTTGTCAAGGGCACATGCCCAGGTTGTGGGCTTGATACCCAGTAGGGGGCATGCAAGAGGCAGCTAATCAATTATTCTTTCTCATGATTGAAGGTTCTATCTCTCTCTCCCTGTCCCTCCCTCTTTGAAATCAAAATAAATATATTTAAAAAAATTTTAGAAAAGTGGTTCTCTTAAGATTAGGCAAATGAAAATTATCTTTGAATTATTATGAAATGGAAATTATTCTTTTTGACTATATATCATTGTCATCAAACACTGGTAGTGACTTATTTACATAATTCAGGCTATGGATTATTTTAGCTATTCAACTTTAAGAGGTTTCCATGATAAGCCTGACAATAAACTCCATCAATTTATTTCCATCCTACTTCCTTTATTCTCACTGTAAGACAGAAATGTTGCTGTTTATAACTAACTAGAGGCTTTGTGAACTAAATTTGTGCACAGGTAGGGTCCCTAGGCCTGGCTGGCAATCATGGCCGATTGGGGCCTTCTAGCTGCTGGCCAGGGCCTTCCTTCTCTGGCTGCCAGCTGCTGGCCAGAGCCCTCCTTCATTCGGCACCATCCTGTGGTGGTCAGTGCATGTCAAAGCAAGTGAAGGAACTCCAGGTCTCCTGGTCAAACTCCCAAGGCGGACACTGCACATTAGCCATACACACACACACACACATACACACACACACAATTTGATGTTACTGTTGCTACTTTCTACTGAATGACACTCCTTTATGGAAAGTTATGTATAGGAGTGCTGACAAGGATGTGGAGAAAAGGGAACCCTAGTACACTGCTGGTGGGAATGCAGACTTGTGCAGCCATTATGGAAAATAGTATGGAGTGTCCTCAAAAAATTAAATATGGAAATGCCATTTGTCCCAGTGGTCCCACTTCTAGGAATGTATCCTAAGAAACCCAAACCACCAATCTGTAAGAATGTATACACCCTTGTGCTCTTAGCAGCACAATTTATAATAGCTAAGATCTGGGAATAGCCCACGTGCCCATCAGTAGATGAGTAGATACAATAGCTGTGCTACTTTATACCATGGAATACTATGCAGCAGAAAAAAGAAGACTTTTACCCTTTGAGATAGCTGGTAGAGACCTGGTGGGTATCATGCCAAGTGAAATAAGGCAGTCAGAGAATGACACATATCATATGATCGCACTAATATGTGGAATCTGAGAAACAAAATAAACTGGTGAACAGAGTGGATCCAGAAACATGGAAGCATGGAACAGAGTGTGGAGTCTCAGAAGGAAGTTGGGAAAGGGTGGGTTGGGTGGGAGGTAATCAACCAAAGACCTCATATGCATATATGCATAACTCACGGAAACAGACAAAAGGGTGCTGCAGGCCTGGGGCAGGGGTCCAGCTTGGCTGCGGGCTGGAGGGGATCAATGGGGGGAAAGGGGGGACATATGTAATACCTTCAACAATAAAGAATTATTGTTTTAAAAAAGAAACTTACACATAGGGCCTTTGCACCTAAACATAGCTAGTTATTTTAACATAAGTTTCATGTTTTTCCAATAGGGGATGGGTATCATTACTTAAGATTTCTCTTAGGTTCACATATGTTCACACTCCTTCAGAAAATTTTATATTTCAGTATATGATTCAATATTATTTCATATTGACTTCAGGTTTACATCATGGAAGTGGGATAATCATATAGTACTTTATAAAGTGTTCCCACCAATATTTCCAGAACCAAACTGTCATCATACCTAGTTTTCACAATGTTATTGGCTGTATTTCCTATGTTGTACTTTACATCCCTGAGACTATTTTGTAACTACAAATTTGTACTTCTTAAACCATTTACCTTTTTAAAAATTTCTTTATTGTTTAAAGTATTACATAAGTCTCCTTTTTTCCCCATTGACTTCTCCTTGGCCGCCCCCACCCCCAGCACATGGCCTCACCCCCTACTGTATGCTCATATGCATGCACACAAGTCCTTTGGTTGATCTCCTACCCTGTCACCCCCCGCCTTCCCTCATAAGTTGGACAGACTGTTCAATTCTACTTTGACTTTGGTTCTATTTTTGTTCTTCAGTTTGTTGTTCATTATATTACACAAATGAGTGAGATCATGTGATATTTACCTTTCTCTGACTGGCCTATTTCGCTTAGCATAATGCTCTCCAGTTCCACCCATGCTATTTTAAATGGTAAGAATTCCTTCTTGTGCCCGCTTCGGCAGCACATATACTAAAATTGGAACGATACAGAGAAGGTTAACATGGCCCCTGCGCAAGGATGACACGCAAATTCGTGAAGCGTTCCATTATTTAAAAAAAAAAAAAAAAAGAATTCCTTCTTTTTTACAGCAGCATAGTATTCCATTGTGTAGATGTACCACTGTTTTTTAATCCACTCATCTGCTGATGGGCACTTAGGCTGTTTCCAAATCTTAGCTATTGTAAATTGTGTTGCTATGAACATAGGGGTGCATACATCCTTTCAGATTGGTATTTCTGTTTTATTGGTGTACATTCCTAGAAGTGGGATTACTGGGTCAAATGGAAGTTCCATTTTTTATTTTTTGTGAAAATGCCATATTGTTTTCCACAGTAGCTGCAACAGTCTGCATTCCCAACAGCAGTGCAAGAGGGTTCCTTTTCCTCCGAATCCTCGCCATCACTTGTAGTTTGTTGACTTTGAGCATGTTTTCATATGTCTCTTGGCCTTCTGTATGTCCACTTTTGAAAAGTGTCAAAAGTGTCCTTTGCACATTTTGTATTGGATTGTTTATCTTCCTTTTGTTAAGTTGTATGAGTTTCCTATACATTTTGGAGATTAAACCCTTATCAGAGATAACATTGGTAAATATGTTCTCCCATGCAGTGGGATTTCTTGTTGTTTACTTCACAGTTTCTTTTGCTGTACAGAAGCTTTTTGTTTTCATTTAGTCCCATTTGTTTATTTTCTCCTTAGTCTCCATTGCCCTAGGAGCTGTATTGGTAAAGATACTGCTATGACAAATATGTGATATTTTGCTGCCTATATCTTCTTCTAAGATTGTTATGGTTTCCTGTCTTATATTTAATTCTTTATCCATTTTGAGTTTAGTTTTGTTTATGGTGTAAGTTGGTGGTCTAGTTTCATTTTTTTGCATGTATCTGTCCAATTTTCCCAACATCATTTATTGAAGAGACTGTCTTGACTCCATTGTATGCTCTTGCCTCTTTTGTCAAATATTAATTGAGCATAATGGGTTGAGTTTATTTCTGAGTTCTCTGTTCTGTTCCATTGGTCTATATGTCTGTTCTTGTGCCAGTACCAGGCAGTTTTGAGAACAATGGCTTTGTAATATAGCTTGATAACTGATATTATGACCCCTCCAACTTAGTTCTTCTTTCTCCAGATTGCTGCAGCTACTTGTGGCCTTTTTTTATTCCAGATGAATTTTTGGAGAGTTTGATCTAGGCCTTTGAATTGTGCCGTTGGTATTTTAATGGGGACTACATTGAATCTATAGATTCCTTTTGGTAGTGTAGACATTTTAATGATGTTGATTCAAACAATCCATGAACACATTATATTCTTCTATTTATATATGTCTTCCTCTTTCGCTTTTTTCAATATCCTATAATTTTCTGAGTACAGGTCCTTTACCTCCTTGGTTAAATTTATTCCTAGGTATTTTAATTTTTTGTTGTTGCAGTGGTAAGTGGGATTGTTGTTTTTGTTTCTCTATCTGTGAATTCATTATCCTATATAATAAAATCCTAATATGCATATTGACCAAACAGCAGAAGGAATGGTGTAATGACTGGTCGCTATGACATGCACTGACCACAAGGGGGCAGATGCTCAACACAACAGCTGCCCCCAGCCCATAGGCCACAGGCCAGCCAATGTGGGTGCTAGTGGGGCCCCCCTGATTACCCTGCCGGTCACCGCCTGATTACTCTGCCGCCTCTGGTCGCCTCCCTCTGCGGGGCAATTGGGGAGCAGTGCTGGCAAGTGAGTGGGCTAGCGCTGACCCCCAAATATCCTGCCGGTTGCCCCCTAGGCAGGTGCCAGTGGGGGCCCTCCGATTGCCCTGCCAGTCATACCAGAGATCAGCTCTGGTCATCGGCCTGGCCTAGGGACCCTACCCGTGCAGTAATTTTGTGTACTGGGCCTCTAGTTGGTGTATAAGAAAGGTATAGATTTCTGGGTGTTAATTTTGTATCCTGCTACATTGCCAAATTCATTTATTAATTCTAGTAGTTTTTTGATGGAGTCGTTAGGGTTTTGTATGTACAATATCATGTCATTTGCGAATAAGGACAGTTTTACTTCTTTTCTAATTTGGATGCCTTTCATTTGGTCTTCTTGTCTGATCACTATGACTAGCACTTCCCTTACTATGTCAAACAGGAGTAGTGAAAGTGGGCATCCCTGTCGTTTTCCTGTTCTTAGGGGAAATGGTTTTAGTTTTTGCCCATTGAGTATGATGTTGGCTGTAGATTTGTCATATAAGGCTTTTATTATGTTGAGATGTGATCCCTCTATTCCAGTGGTTCTCCACCTCTTTTATGCCACGACCCTTTAATATAGTTCCTCATGTTGTGGTGACCCCCAACCATAAAATTATTTTTGTTGCTACTTCATAACTGTAATTTTGCTACTGTTAATGAATCCTAATTTAAATATCTGTGTCTTCCAATGGTCTTAGGATCTACAGCAGCGGTTCTCAATCTGTGGGACGCGACCCACAGGTTGAGAACCGTTAGCAGGGTCACCTAAGACCATCATAAAACACAGATATTTACATTATGATTCATAACAGTAGCAAAATTACAGTTATGAAGTGGCAACGAAAATAATTTTATGGTTGGGGGTCACCACAACATGAGGGACTGTATTAAAAGGTCGCGGCATTAAAAAGGTTAAGAACCACTGCTCTATTCCCACTTTGCTGAGAGTTTTTATCAGGAAAGGATGTTGAATTATGTCAAATAATTCAATTGGTATGACTGTGATTTTTGCATCAATTGATATGACTGTGATTTTTGTCTCTCTATTTATGTGACATATCACGTTTATTGATATTATACCAGCCTTGCACCCCTGGAATAAATCCCACTTGGTCATGGTGTATGTTCTTCCTAATGTAATGCTGGATCTGATTTGCTAGAATTTTGTTGAGGATTTTAGCATCTATGTTCATCACGTATATTGGCCTGTAATTCCCTTTCTTTTTAGTCTCTTTACCTGGTTTAGGGGTTGGGGTAATCCTGACTTCATAGGAAGAGTTTGGAAGTGTGCCTTCCTCTTGAATTTATTGGAATAGTCTGAAGGATAGATTTTAGTTCTTCTTTGAATGTTGTAAAACTACCCTGTGAAGCCATCTGGTCCAGGACTTTTGTTTGCTGGAAGTTTTTTTTTTTACTACTGTTTCCATTTCATCAGTAGTTATAGGCCTATGTTTTTTATTCTTCCTGATTGAGTTTTGGAAGCTTGTATTTCTCTAGGAATATGTCCATTTCATAAAGGTTGTCCAGTTTGTTGGAGTAGAGTTGTTCATAATATTTTTTACAATCCTTTGTATATCTGTGGGGTCAATTGTTATTTTAAAATTTTCCTTTTTTTTTATCTGCAAAGTGATTATATTATTTTAACTTAATAAATTTGTATTGTTCAGATTATTACAATTGTTCTTCTTTTTTCCCCCCCTTAGCTCCCCTCCACCCAGTTCCCACCCCACCCTCTGCCCTTACTCCACCCCACGGTCCTCATCCTTAGGTGTACTCTTTTTGTCCAGTCTCTTCCCGCACTCCACACTCCTTTCCCCCCGAGTATTGTCAGTCCACTCCCTTTCTATGCCCCTGATTCTATTATATTCACCAGTTTATTCTATTCATCAGATTTTTTTATTCACTTGATTTTTAGATTCACTTTTTGATAGATATGTATTTGTTGTTTATAATTTTTATCTTTACCTTTTTCTTCTATTTCCTCTTCTTAATACTTTTCAGCATTTCATACAATACTGGTTTGGCAGTGATGAACTCCTTTAGCTTTTTCTTATCTGTGAAGCTCTTTATCTGACCTTCAATTCTGAATGATAGCTTTCCTGGGTAGAGTAATCTTGGTTGTAGGTTCTTGCTACTCATCACTTTGAATATTTCTTGCCACTCCCGTCTGGCCTGCATAGTTTCTGTTGAGAAATCAGCTGACAGTCGTATACATGCTCCCCTGTACGTAACTAACTTGTTTCTCTCTGTCCTTTACTCTTGGCATTTTAATTATGACGTGTCTTGGTGTGGTACTCTTTGGATTCCTTTTGTATGGGGTTCTCTGTGCTTCCTGGACTTGTAAGTCTATTTCCTTCACCATATGGGGGAAGTTTTCAGTCATTATTTCTTCAAATAGGTTTTTAATATCTTGCTCTCTCTCTTCTTCTGGCACCCTCATAATTCTGATGTTGGTATGCTTGAAGTTGTCCCAGCAGCTCCTTACACTATCTTCATATTTTTGGATTCTTTTTGCTTTTTGCTTTTCTGCTTGAGTGTTTTTTGCTTCTTTGTATTTCAAATCTTTGACTTGATTCTTGCGATCCTCTGGTCTGCTATTAGATCTCTGTATAATATTTTTTATTTCAGTCAGTGTATGTTTAATTTCTAGTTGGTCCTTTTTCATATCCTCGAGGGTCTTGATAAATTTATTGGCGGTTTCTAGAAAATTCTTGAAAAACCTTATAACCGTGGTTTTGAACTCTATATCCAGTCATTTGTTTTCCTCCATTTTTTTCTTTATGATCTGTTTCTTTGTCTCCGCATTTTGGCTGCTTCCTGAGTTGATAGAGTGGCTTTGTGTGGTAGGTGTCACATAGGGCCCAGTGACTCAGCCTCCCCAGATACCTGAGGTGGACACTCTTGGTGCACTCCTTTGTGGGCTGTGTGCACAGTCTTGTTGTAGTTAAGCCTTGATTGTTGTTGGTATCAATGGGAGGAATTGATCTCCAGGCCGTTTGGCTGTGAGGATCAGCTGTTTCTATGCTGGGAGAACTGCTGTGCTGGAGACACCCTTATGAGACAAGACTTGCAAAAGCCTCTGTGCTCAGCTTGGATGGGGCGGAGTCTCAGGACAGAGCAGTCACCATTGGTTTCCTGTCAGCCCTGCCCTAATAGGCTCCTGTGTCTCAGTGTCCCATGGTAAACACTGCAAGCACCTCTGAGAGAAAGCCACCCTCGAGTTCCACCCGCTCCCAGACAGTCCAGTTTCTCCCTGAATGAATCTGGGTCCTCAGAATCTTGCCCGGAACTGGAGTTCAGTGCAGTTGGGAGCTTTTGTCTCCCTCCCACTTGAGAAAACAAGCTGCGTACTCAGTTGCCTCCCCTCTCCACGCTCTTCTCAGTACTTCTGCCTCCTGCAGCTCCTCTGAGTCTCAGTGTGCTTTTCTCTTTCCTCCTAGTTGTAGAATTTCCACTCAGCCAGCCTTCCTGTGGTTCTGGATGATGTCTGTTTGTCATTTAGTTGTAGTTTTGAAATTGTTGTGTAAGGCAGCAGTTTAGGTGTTTACCTATGCAGGCATCTTGGTTTCTCCCATCTATCTATATTTTTTATTATTAAAAATTTTAATGTTGACATTATTACTAGTATTCAACTTCCCCCGCTTTGGCTGACCTCCTCCAACTGCCAATTCTTCCTCATTCAGCCTTCACAAACCTATTGACCATGTCCATGGGGTATGCATATATGATCTTTAGCTAATCCCTTCATCTTTTGTATTTACTTTTTAAATTCCATTGGGTTTATTTTCACTCTGGTCATCCTGATTTCCTTCCTTCCACTGAGTTTGCACATACTTTGTTCGTTTTCTAGTTCCTTTAGGTCTGAGATTAGGTGGTTTAATTGAAATTAAATAATTATATTTTAATTGTAATAAAAATATTGTCCATGGTGTACACCTCAGATCTCATTGATAGCTGATGCTCTCTACTCGTATTACTACATGATGGTCATATATAGGAAATGTACATGTCTTTTGGTTGATCTTCAGATCATCATTTACCACAAGTTTCATACTACAGAAAAACAAGGATGTGAAGTCCATCTTTATACCACATATTATTACACAAGATTACAGGCTTTTTTTCATGTAACTGAAGAAATGAATATTACCTTTTCCTAATTTATATGTCATGTTTACTGCTGAAATTGATAACTTTCTTTTTAAGGGACTGACCTGGAAGCTGATACCCAAGAACTGGTGAAACCAATGACTAGGGGCGAATGTGGAGATAATCCTGAAGTCATCGGGCAAGCTTGTGCAAATCCAGAGCCCATTGAAATGCCAGAAGCAGGTATATTAGTAATGAAGTATGCAATTTATGTGTTTTCTGATTTTCACAATATTATACCTTAAAAAACCAGAAATAACAAACATATTATTACATGAGTAGATTCACATATAATGATACTTTGAACATCAGTTCAGACCCCCAAATAAATGACTGCCTGACTTATAGATGATCATATAGAAAAACATATTTGTTCGCAGCCAAATTGAATTATAAAATATGAAAATATTTTCTTACTTCTGAGTACAAGTATTTGAAGCAACAGCTAATAAATCTTGGATTCTCTTATGATTTCTTCAGATAACGCATTTGAAATAAATATCAGCTGTATTAAATATACTGAGACACTGAAGTAGATTGTCCTACCATCTTTAATATAATTTGTAAAATTATAGGAGAGTTCTTAATTTCAAAACCGATATATGCTCTTACATAGTGAATTCAAATAAAATATATTAATTTTCAATGATGAACCTTATATTCTCTAGTTGTATTGGAAATAATAAAAGATATTTTAATTTTATGACATAGTTGTCATAAATTATCTTTTTGAGTCACATTAAAATACCTGAACTGAAATCGCATAACTACTAAAATAATGAGTAAACACTCCACTGATATATCTTTTTCTATATGTAGACATGGATACCTGTTCTTAGATTCTGTCAAATTTTGAATTCTTCTGGCTCTAAAAAACAATTGCATTTTAGTCCTTTCCCCAATGAAGCATCAAATGATTGAATTATGAAGTACCAAGAAATAGTCCAGTTTTTATTTTCTCTGATCAGGTAGAGAGGGTGCAGGCGATCACTGATGCTTAAGACAGGTGTGAGTAAGACAAATATGCTAAGCATGCTCACTGTCACAACTGTCAAATTTAATGGGCTCATGTCCCTTATAGAAATATGGGTACTATGAGATAATGTTTTGTAATCATATCAAATATGGCATATTTACCACTCAAAGTGATAAAATTTTTAAGGGCCTCCCCTGGAAGCTTATCTCCAGGAAATGACTCAGCCAAAGACTGAGGGTGAGGACAGAGATGGGCATGAAGTAAAGGGGGAGATGTTACTAAATCCAGAGCACATTATGTGCCAGAAGCAGATATGTTATTTATTAAGAATGCAATTCATGCATTTTCCAGGGTGACCAATAATAATTACAAGAACTTCTAAATTTAAAGGAAGCACTTGATTTTCAGGGAAGGAAATTACCCTGAGTTAGTCTTCTGAACTATTTACTCTACATAGCTGAACCATTTAATTAGACTATTTGTAATAAGAGAGAGTTTTTAGATTACTTCCAAATGCCTATTAAATGTGGCTGAAATGGGCCCAGGGAAATATCATAGGGTTTAAAGGCAAGCTTTACTAAAGAGATAATAAATTACTTGACCATCCAAAAATAAACATAAGGAGAAAGGAACAAAGAAATTAAACTAAGGAGAAAACATATGGTAAGTAATATGAGTATAAACTTTAAGGAAAATGAAAACTAATACAATTAATAAATAAAAAAGATGGCTCTTCTGAGAGATACGTAAGAAGAGATTCCATTAGTTACATAATTTTGAGGAAAATGAAAGAAGCCTCAGTGAACCCGATAAGGAACATAAACAGCAAACCAACAGATATTGAGTATTTTATAAAATTGAAAGTAAAGATATTCTTGAACTCTAAATTAATATTTTCAAAGTATGGATGGGATGGTTCATAGACCAGGAAAATGTATTTTATCTAATTAATCCACTAGCACCTGAATATCTAAAAATAGAAAATACCGTGGGAATATTTCAGAAATTAATTCAGATTGTCCATCCTAAGCTCTTACTATTAATTAATGACATGGTAATATATACCTGAAAGTTGATGAGAACATATCTTAAGCATTCTCAGCACAAAAAATAAAAGTTAACTAGGCAAGTTGAGGGATAGGTTAATGACATCCATTTACCTTAATAATCATACCACAATGCATACATACAGCATATCACCATGTTTTACTCTTTCAATATATACAGTAGTTTTTTAACTATTCCTCTATAAAGTATTTAGAAAGCAATGAATTTTAGAAACCAAAGTTTTTTTACTTGTCTAGGTATCTTTCTCATTCTCTCATTCTTCCTTCCCCTCTGCTTCCTCCTCCCTCTACTCATTCATTCATTCTTTACGTGTGTGTGTGTGTGTGTGTGTGTGTGTGTGTGTGTGTGTGTGTGTGTGTGTATTTTCTTTATGGTTGTTTTTCTGTATTACTGTAAGGCATTATATAAATAAGCTTCACATTTTGGTATAAAAAATGATATTACTCACTTAAAATTCGGGTGATTGTAAAAGTGATTATGCAAATTGAAACACATAGAGTATGAGAAAAGCATTATTCATAATTACACTAGGACTACAGATGGAATTGGGGATACGTGTTTACCCTGTTTAAACACTTGCATAAAAGGGTTAAATGAGCCCAAGAAACATTTTTGCTTTTCATTCACCATAAGGAAGAAGCAAAGGCCGTACAGGAATTTCTGTTTACTTCACATAGGCAGGAATAGATGTGAAAATTCTGTTGAAGCTATCTTATATTCAGAAGAGTATTTAAAATCGAAGTATTTCTTGTAAATTTCATTTGTTTCTTAGGAGTTTTCTGTTGGATGGTGTTCAGATTTTTTTTCAAAGTTTACACATTTTTTGCTTACTATTTAAAACCACCTTTTAATAGGTTCATTTCATTTCCTGTGCTCTGAACTGGAACAGTCTTTTTGTTTCTGAGTTCCAATAGAAAGAGTGGTGTGATTAATCATTATTGGTAAAATGTATGCATGGAAGTCTGTCTTATAAAACCTAAACTTTGTCCTTTGTGTACCTTTAATGTCATCTAAATGTAATGAGACTAAGGAATGTTCCCACCAGTTCTGTTTCCTTGCAGGAGAAGGGAAACCAACCATTTAAAGGAAGATGAACCGAAGACACACAGATTATTCTTAAGTTGGATACTACACTGTTAAAGTTCTCTCAATAAAGTTTTGCAGCATTATCCAAGGAATCTTGTAAATCTTTTGTGAAGTGTGTTTCCAAAACCTTGATAGTATTGAAAATTATATAATTTTCTGAAATTTTACACTACAATTGAGCTTTCTTATGCAGATATATTTGTACATTGGTGTTCTCTCCAGTAACCTTGTTATATATGACTAAAGGCCCGGTGCACAAAATTCATGCATTCAGGGGTGGGTCCCTCAGCCTGGCCTGCACCCTCCAGCAGTCTGGTAGCCCTTGGGGGATGTCCAACTGAGCTGGCAGTGGGACATCTTTACCGCTGCCATGGAGGTGGGAGAGGCTCCTGCCATCACCTATGCACTCGCCAGCTATGAGCCCAGCTTCTGGCTGAGTGCACTAACCACCAGGGGGAGCTCCTATGTTGAGTGTCTTCCACCTGCTGGTCAGTGGGCATCATAGTGACTGGTCGTTCTGCCATTTGATTGATTTGCATATTACCCTTTTATTATAGAGGATTATTGTTTCCAAATGGATATTTCTAGATAGATTCTAAGTTTCACTATGCACAATCCAATTATTTCTGAATGGTAACATTTTTTTCTGTAGCTTTATAAATTATTCTATATTGGCTGATTTTTCTCATTGGTTAGAGTGTCAGCCCTCAGACTTATGGGTCTTGGAATCAATTCCCTGTCAAGAGTACAAGATTGCAAGTTCTATCCCCTGCCCCTGTCTGGTCATATGTGGGAGTTAGTCAACCAATGTGTCTATCTCACATGGCTATTTTTCTACCTCTCTCCCTCTCTATCTTTATCTTTCCATCCCTCCTTAACTCTCTTGCTCCCTCCTCCCTTATCCCCCTTCCACTCTCGCTAAAAAAAAAAATGGAAAGAATATCCCCAGGTGAGAATTTTTTTAAAATATGCCTTTGTTTCCTCCTCTCGTTTTACAACAACAGATTAAGCCATGCAGTGCAGTGTTACTAGAATTGGGATTAGTTTTCCAAACTTGTCTTATTTTGATAGGAAATGGGAAATTTTTAACATTTCACCATGTTCACTGTGGAGTAAAAGAGGTTCCATTCCAATCCTAGTCTGCTAAGAATTGTAATTTTGAATATATGTTAACCTCCATCAGAAACGTGTATTTGTTGAACTGATCATAGGATTGGTCCTTCCATTAATCTGTTAATATGGTGAGTTACATAGATAAGTTCCTAGGGTTAATCAAATCTTGTATTGATTCGAGGGAAGGGTGCTTGGTCATGATATTTTATTCTTGTGAGTAATCTCTGCCTTGATACTTTGTTTAGGTTGTTTATGAATGACCACATTAGCGACATTAGCCCGTATTTTATTTGATGTACACTAGCTTCATGAAAGGAATTGATAGGTAAAAACTCTTCTTCTGTCCCATGAAACACAGTTCTCCACAAGGCTAGGAGAAATGCAGCAATAGGCTTTCTCATGATCAGCTCTATCTGGGCAGCATCTCAGATTTTTAGTATCAGAGCCTACTTTCAGGGGAGAGACAGAAGAGGATGTTTCAGGTGCCCATCACATCCACCTTTGTAGAATGCACATCTTCCCTGCAAGATACCTCTCTAATGATGCAATCATTCGGAAAGGTACCTGCTCTATGTTCTATGATGATATCGAACTTATACACCCAGTAAAGTAAAATCATGGCTCTATGGCCTAGATAATTTCAGTCTCCCCTCCATGGTCATGAATGACCTGACCACATCCTCAGTTATGTACTTATACCAATAGCTCCATTTATTCAGATTTTTCATAACGGGAATAATCAGTCACATTTATGGAATATATCCTATCCATTCCTACTTCTCTAAGCTGGGTTCCATACACGTATCACCTAATTTAATCCTCACAATTAAGGTGGAACAGAGTGTACACAAAAGTTGTAATTGAATCCCATTCAAAGCGGATTTGTGGATTCAAGTTCTAAGTTAGAAATCCTTCTTGTTTCTCAATGTAAAATCTAAAAGTGTTGAACAGGAATACGGATGTTGTACATAACAACTGTAGTGATAGGCTGTAAGTGATCTTTGCCTAGCAAGTTGTTGGTCTGATTAATGGGATATAGAGTACAGGATGCAGTTCTACTGCACAGCAAGTGACAGAGAACTGAGCCTAAATCCTAGCACCGTTATCTAAGGGTATTGCTAAACCATACACTGACCGAGTGACCACACGTATATTCAGAGAAACGGTTACCGTCTCGAGATGTATGCACGGTAACACAAGCAAACAAGTTAAGAAAACAGGGGTGAATGGATTTACTTTATGGAAGTGAGCGAATTCCTTGTGTGCATGACACAAATCCCAGACTCAGAAGGCAGGGATTCGTCAAAGTATCCGTGTAAGCATGGTATTAAAATACGTTTCTGACACGGCCATGTTTTCGAAACATATTCTCCATGAAGGTTAAACGTAGCGTGTCTGTCCACAAAGTTTCTGAAAGCATAAGAATGATTGGGGGTAGGGAAAACCACACTTGGAGCCGTTTTCTTGACCAGGGCTGACCTAGAGATGTCAATGCTCTGTGGCCTTGGCAGGAAAACCTCAACTCCTGTCTCAGGAGCCAATCAGCCATAGGCTCATACCTGCGCATGCCCATAGCTGCGCGCGCGCATTACAGAGCATGCCCCCTGCTGCGCATGCCCAGAGCACTACAGTTCAGACTTCATTTCCAGAAAAGGCCACTTCCGCGCATGTGCCCTTCACCCAAGTTGGTTGCTGCGCATGCGCTTTGCTGTCCGAGTTCGCTGAGGAGAACTGCGCAACAGGCGGCCGTGTTCCTTCCATTTTGATTCTTTCTCGCTGGTTGACATCCAACTGGTAGGTCCACAGAGCAGCCCTCCGGGATTTTAATTAACTTTGGGAGAGTGTGAGGGGAAGGCCCGCGGGTTTCGGTGGGGGCGGAGCGGCGGGTTCTGTGGCCTCGGAGGAGGAAGGCCCTCGAGGTCAGCGCCTTTGTCCTCTCGGGCATCATGGCCGCCATGGCCCTTGATCGTGGCGTGACCTGGACTAGGAGGGTGCTGGGCCGACCAGGGCAGGGGTCAGATAAAGGGTTTGGGGGACATAATTTCAGGTGTCTGGGTCCCGGAGGCACCTGGAACGGCCCACAGAACACAGAATCCACAGTCCTCCTTGGGGCCCTGGGAAGGGGGGCGGGGCGGGCGGCAAAGGAAGGGCCTAGAAACGGGAATGCTGAGGGCCTGCACCGCTGAGGCCCTGGAACTGCGTCCCCTCCCGAGGTGTGTAGCCACCAAGCAGAGTCCCGAGGGGAAACGGGCACAGCCCTCGGTATGGCATCTGGTCCCCTGTGCCTCCTGGTAATGCCAAGCAGCACAGGCAGCACGGACAGCCCGGAGCCGTCCTGTGCGATCCAGCTGACCTTACTTGAGGGGAAAAGGCCTAATCACTGGAGCGGGGCCAAAGCGGTGGTCACCCACGTGTGGTTTCAAGCAGTCTTTTCCCAAATGTCTTCCTCAAGGGGAAGCCAGTAGTGACAGCAAATGTCGTCTATTTCTCGCCTGCTTGAGGTCATAGCAGTCAGCAGGGCCATGACCTGAGTGGCTTTAAGCCCCTGTGTTTGGGATCACCGGAAAGCCTGTGCACTTTAACTTACTGACTCTGGGTCATATTTTTTTTTGCAATTTTTTTATTAAGGTATTATATGTGTACATATCTTACCATTGCCCCCCCCCAACCCACTCACATACGTGCCCTCATCCCCCAGAGTTTTGTGTCCATTGGTTATGCTTATAGGCTTGCATACAAGTCCTTAGGTTGAACTTTTATCTCCGCCATCTCTCCCTATCCTTTCTGCTGTAATTTGACAGTCTGATGCTTTACTGTCTCTGTATCTATCTTTTTGTTCATCAGTTTATAATGTTCTTTATTATCCATAAATGAATGAGATCATGTTGTATTTTTCTTTCATTGACTGGTTTATTTCACTTAGCATAATGTCTCCAGTTCCATCCAGGTTGCTGCAAATGGTAAGAATTCCTTCTTTTTTATGGCAGCATATTATTCCGTTGCATAGATGTACCATAGTTTTCTGATCCAGTCATCTGCTGACGGACACCTAGGCTGTTTCCAAATCTTAGCTATTGTAAATTGTGCTGCTATGAACATAGGGGTGCATATATCCTTTCTGATTGGTGTTCCCAGTTTCTTAGGATATATTCCTAGGAGTGGGATTACTGGGTCAAATGGGAGTTCCGTTTTCAGTTTTTTGAGGAAACTCCATACTGTTCTCCACAATGGCTGCACCAGTCTGCATTCCCACCAGCAGTGCACCAGTGTTCCTTTTTCTCTGCATCCTCAACAACACTTGTCGTTTGTTGATTTGTTGATGATAGCCATTCTGAAAGGTGTGAGATGGTACCGCATTGTCCTTTTGATTTGCATCTCTTGGATAATTAATGACTTAGAGCATGTTTTCATGTGTCTCTTGGCCTTCCTTCTGTCTTCTTTCGAAAAGATTCTATTTAGGTCCATTGCCCATTTTTTTATTGGATCATTTATCTTCCTTTTATTAAGTTGTATAAGCTGCCTGTAGATGTTGGAGATTAAACCTTTATCAGTGATAACATTTGCAAATATGTTCTCCCATACAGTGGGCTTTCTTGTTTTCTTGATGGTTTCTTTTGCTGTAATAAAGCTTTTTATTTTGATGTAGTCCCATTTGTTTATTTTCTCTTTAGCTTCCATTACCCTTGGGGTAGTATCAGTGAAGAAGTTCTTTCGGCATATGTCTGAGATTTTGCTGCCAGTGGATTCCTCTAGTATTTTTATGGTTTCCCATCTTATGTTTAAGTCCTGTATCCATTTTGAGATTATTTTTGTGTATGGTGTAAGTTAGTGATCTAGTTTCACTTTTTTTGCATGTATCTGTCCAATTTTCCCAACACCATTTATTGAAGAGACTGTCTTGACTCCATTGTATGTTCTTGCCTCCTTTGTCAAATATTAATTGAGCATAGTGGTTTGGGTCGATATCTGGATTCTGTATTCTATTCCATTGATCTATATGTCTGTACTTGTGCCAGTACCATGCTGTTTTGAGAACAGTGGCTTTGTAATACAGCTTGAAATATGGTATTGAGATCCCTTCTACTTTATTCTTCTCTCTCAGGATTGCTGTGGCTATTCGGGGTCTTTTTTTATTCCAGATGAATTTTTGGAGAGTTCTTTCTAGGTCTGTGAAATATGCCGTTGGTATTTTAATGGGGAGTGCATTGAATCTATAGATTGCTTTGGGTAGTATGGACATTTTAATGATGTTGATTCTACCATTCCCTGAACATGATATGTTCTTCCATCTGTTTACGTCTTCCTCTATCTCTTTTTTCAGTGTCCCGTAGTTTTCCGCATAAAGGTCTTTTACCTCCTTAGCTAAGTTGATTCCTAGGTATCTTAATTTTTTTGGTGTTATGGTAAATGGGATTGCTTTTTTAGTCTCTCTTTCTGTAAGTTCACTATTGGTGTATAGAAAGGCCATAGATTTCTTGGTGTTAATTTTGTATCCTGCTACATTGCCGAATTCATTTATTAAGTCTATTAGTTTTTTGATGGAATCTTTCCAGTTTTTTATGTACAATATCATGTCATCTGCAAATAAGGACAGATTTACTCTTTCTTTTCCATTTTGGATGCCTTTTATTTCTTCTTCTTGTCTAATTGCAATGGCTAATATTTCCAGTACTATGTCGAACAGGAGTGGTGAGAGTGGGCATCCCTGTCTTGTTCATGTTCTTAAGGGAAATGGTTTTAGTTTTTGCCCATGGAGTATGATGTTTGCTGTGGGTTTATCATATATAGCTTTTATTATGTTGAGGTATGATCCTTCTATTCCCATCTTGTTGAGAGTTTTTAACAGGAAAGGGTGATGGATTTTGTCAAATGCTTTTTCTCCATCAATTGATATGACTATGTGATTTTTATCTCTCAATTTGTTTATGTGATTTATCACATTTATTCATTTGCAGATATTGTACCATTCTTACATTCCTGGGATAAATCCTACTTGGTCATGGTGTATGATCTTTCTGATGTACTGCTGGATCCTATTTGCTAGAATTTTGTTGAGGATTTTGGCATCTATGTTCTTGAGGGATATTGGCCTGTAATTCTCTTTAATTATGTTGTCTTTATCTGGTTTGGGTATTAGGGTGATGCTGGCTTCATAGAAGGAGCTTGGAAGTATTCCTTCCTCTTGAATTTTTTGGAATAGTCTGAGGAGGATAAATTTTAGTTCTTCCTTGAATGTTTGGTAAAAGTGGCCTGTGAAGCCATCTGGCACCAGGCTTTTGTTTGCCAGAAGCTTTTTGATGACTGCTTCAATTTCTTCCATAGTTATTGGCCGATGGAGATGTTTAGATTCTTCCTGATTGAGTTTTGGAAGGTTATATTTTTCTAGGAATATGTCTATTTCCTCCAGGTTGTCCAGTTTGTTGGAATAGAGTTGTTCATAGTATATTTTAACAATCCTTTGTATTTCAGCAGGGTCTGGTGTTATTTCTCCTCTTTCATTTATGATTTTGTTTATTTGGGTCCTCTCTCTTGCTTTGTGGTGAGCCAGGCTAGAGGTTCATCAATCTTGTTTATCCTTTCAAAGAACCAGCTCTTGGTTTTGTTGATCTTTTGTATTGTTTCTTTGGTCTCTATGTCGTTTATCTCTGCTCTGCTCTTCATTATTTTCTTCCTTCTGCTTCCACTGGGCTTTTCTTGCTGCTCACTTTCTAACTCTTTGAGTTGTAGGATTAGGTAATTTATTACCATTGTTTGTTGTTTTTTACAGTAGGCTTGTAGAGCTATGAACTTCCTTCTCAAGACCTCTTTCCCTGTGTCCCATAGATTTTGGATTGTTGTGTTTTCATTGTCATTTGTTGCCATGATGCTTTTTATTTCTTCTTTGGTCTCTCTGGTAACCCAGTCATTGTTCAATAGCATGCTATTTAGTGTCCATGTGTTTGATTTCTTTGGATTGTTTTTACTGTAGTTGATTTCCAGTTTTATGCCACTGTGATCTGAGAAGATGCTTGATATGATTTCTATCTTCTTGAATTTGAAGAGACTTTGCCTATGTCCCAACATGTGGTCTATCTTTGAAAATGGCCCATGTGCACTTGAGAAGAATGTATATTCTGTGGCTTTGGGGTGAAATGTTCTGCAGATGTCAAATAATTCCATCTGGTCTAGTGAGTCATTTAGGATTGATGTTTCTTTGCTGATTTCTTGTTTAGAGGATTTGTTCAATGGTGATAGTGGGGTAATAAAGTCTCCTACTATGATTGTATTGCTGTTAATCTCTCCCTTGATATCCTCCAGGAGTTTTTTTTTAATGTATTTGGTTGCTCCTGTATTGGGTGTGTATATGTTTACCAGAGTTATTTCTTCTTGTTGGATTGTTCCCTATAGTATTATAAAGTGGCCTTCCTTATCTCTTATTATGTCCTTCACTTGGAGATCTAATTTGTCAGATATAAGTATTGCTACCCCAGCTTTTTTTTTTCGTTTCCATTTGCCTGGAAAACCATTTTCCATCCCTTCACCCTCAGTCTGTGTGCGTCTTTTTTTCTGAGGTGGGTTTCTTGTAGACAGCAGATATATTGGTCTCGTTTTCTTATCCAATCCATTACCCTATGTCTTTTGATTGGGACATTCAGTCCATTTACATTTAAAGTTATTATTGATAGGTACTTATTTGTCACCATTTTTATTCTATACCCCTGTGTTCCTTCTTCGCTTCCTATTTCTTTTTTTTACAGCAGACCCTTTAGCATTTCTTGCATTGCTGGTTTGGTGGTGATAAATTCCCTTAGTCCTTTTTTGTCTGTGATGCTCCTGATTTCACCTTCAATTTTGATTGATAGCCTTGCTGGGTACAGTATTCTTGGATTCAGACCCTTCCTTTGCCTGACTTTGTATATTTCATTCCATTCCCTTATGGCCTGATGAGTTTCTGTTGAGAAATCAGTTGCTAGTCTGATGGGGTTTCCTTTGTATATAACTTTCTGTCTCTCTCTGACCGCTTTTAAGATTCTTACTTTGTTGTTGGTGTTTGCCAATTTAATTATAATGTGCTTTGGCATCGGTCTTTTGGGGTTCATTTTGCTTGGGACTCTGTGAGCTTCTTGGATTTGTGTGGGTTTTTTCTCTATATCAGGAAAGTTTTCTGTCATTATTTATTCAAACAGGTTTTCTATTCCTTGCTCAGTTTCCTTTCCTTCTGGAACCCCTATTATGTGGATGTTGTGTTGTTTCATGTTGTCCCAAAGTTCCCTTAGGCTCTCCTCCTGCTTTTTAATTTTTTTTCTAGAAGCTGCTCTACTTGTGTATTTTTCCCCATCTTGTCTTCTAGCTCACTGATGTGGTCCTCTGCTTCTTCTAGTCTACTCTTGATACTTCCTATTGAGTTCTTTACAGCAGCGATGTCATTTTTCATTTCTTCTTGGTTCTTCTTCATTTCCTCTTGGTTCTTACTCATATTGTCGAATTTGTCTTCCATTCTTTTCAGCCACCTTATGACCATTTCTCTTAATTCTTTCTCTGATAGGTTGCTTGCCTCTAATTCGTTTACTTCCTTTTCTGGTGATGCCTGCTTTTTGTTCATATGCAGGTTGTTTCTTTGTCTCCCCATGGTCTCTCTTCTCCGGATGTCTGGTTATGTAGTTCTCTCTCTCCTGCGTTGATTTAAAGGCACAAAATATAACACAACCACGTACAACACACAAGGCACTGAACAGAAATGTATTCACGATATTAATAACTCCAATAAAGGTGACCACCAGAGAAAGGTAAATTAGGGGATAGGAGAGAAGGAAGAATAGTAAAAAGAAAGGGGGGGGGGGGAAAGGAGTGTCAAAATTAAATTGGGAAAAGGAAAAAAAAGTAAGAGAGACAAGAATTAGACTAAGAGAGAAAAGGGGAACAAACTATATATATGGGGAGAAAACACCAAGAGAACAGCCACTAATCCCAGCAAATGCCAGCAACAAGTACCTGGAGATTAATACAAACTACAACACCAACTAATATCAAGCGAGGCAAGGGAAAATAGAAGTAAAAAACAAACAAAAACAAAGCAAACAAAAAAAACAAACAAAAAAAAGAATAAGCAAAACAATGTCACAAAAAAGCATAAAAATTCGATATAATCAACATTCAAGCAAACAACAACAAAAGGACAGAGAAAAACAATTTTTTGATAGTTAAGACAGCGAAGAGACAGGTGTGTATGGACTTGGAGCAGAGGATTGGAAATTAGATATATAAGTAGGGTGAAATTTTAGCAGGGGGTAAACAAAGAATAGGGAAAATCTAAAGCAGGAAAGGGTTAAGATAAACAGGACACCAAAAGGGGAAAGGTTAGGAAGAGAGTGATGGCATAAAGGTAGAGTTGAGATAGGGTAAAACGATGCTAAAGAAAAGATGAAAATAGAATGTAGAACACTAATCCCAAAGTAAAATAAAGAGAAAATAAAATGACACTTTAAAAAGAAAAAGGTAAAATAGTAGTAGTAATAATGCTGATTGAAAAAATGTAATAATTAAAAAGGTAAAATCAAGTGAGGAAAAAATTTAAAAAAATTAGTTTCTTAAGTAAAAGATGCAAAAAGTAAAAATTAAAAAATTAAAATTAAAAATTAAAAAAAAATTAAATGTGCCTGTTTCCCAGTCTGGACAGTACTGCAGTTCCCTGCATTCCACTGTGCCTCAGTGTTGTAAGCCAGTCCTTATTTTTAAGCAGGCAGTGTCTTAAACTCGTATTCCTTTATTTTTCATTACACAAGAGTCAATTTGTGATTCAGCCCCTGGGTGGCAGCGTTTCTGGATTAACTTCCGGGTCTCTATAGCCTCACTACCCTTCTTTCCCTGTGGCACTCAGTACCAGTTATGGAGGTGCGCTGCCTCAGAGCTGACTCTCCGATGGTCACTCCGCGCTCCGATCCCCAGGTTCCAGAAAAACAACTTCCCCCTGCAGTCACCCAGGGTGTCCCCAACTGGGTGATCCTTGCTTAGTAATCAGAAGCAAGGAAATGAAGAGGAAAAAGCCCAAGTGTGTGAACAATGGGTCTGCACGCAAGTCTAAGCAGCCTGCACACCTTTGAAATTCTTAGACTATCCCTCCGTGTCAGATCAAAATGGGTTGGTTTTTAGAGATCCCTTCTGTTGGCAGCTCTAAGGACCCCCTTCCACATTCATGGATCACGCCATCCCAACAGCCATGGACTTTGCTAGGTACAGACTTCCCTGGTCCTCCAGCTCCTGCCGGGACCAGAGACCTCACCTTATCCCCAGTGAAATCTGACCTTTCCGTGGTGGAGTGAAGAGCTCCTTTGAATCCACGTTTGTGCCAATTGGGGACAGGTGTTCTGGGGATCCCAGCTGTTCACTGGTTGCTGCACTTGTGGATTTTCAGGCTTCTGATAAGATCCACTTTCCCTTTAAAGATGGTGTGGTTTCCCCGTCTGGGCCCGTAGCTCCGTGTGGGGACCCAGCAGCAGTGGGGGCTGCCCAGTCAGGGGATCCCCGTCCAGCAGTCCCCCACCTTCTCCTGGAGTTTAGCTGCCCCTCAGCTTGCCAACAAACACTCCCTGTGCGACCCTCAGCTGCTCCTTTCTGCTCCGGGACAAGGCTCAGAACACGTCTGTCTATTCTGCTGCCATTTTCTCCTCTTCCCTGGGTCTTATTTTTAACATGTTTTCAAACTTAAACTAAACTGTAAGTTTTAAAAATAATATTTTTTGGCTCTTTAATTTTTTCCATTCATCTATAAGGTATGCCAAAAATTGCAGACACACTGTGACAGCTAAAATCTGTTAAGTGTAAATAAAATGTAGTTTAATAAACACTGCCTTTATAATTTCTCAAAGTGTGGCTATACATTTGTGGGGACACCCTGTATGTATCTGTTTTTATGCAAGACCATGCTGTTTGATTGCTATGGCTTTGCAGTATGATAGCATACAGGGTGATTCCTCCAACTTTCTTCTTAAAATTGCTGTGGCTCTTTGGAGTCTGTTGTGGTTTCATATAATTCTTTGAAATATTTGTTCTAGAAATGCACCATTGGTGTTCTGATAGGAATTAGGTTGAATCTATAGATTGCTTTGTGTGGTATGGACATTTTAATGATGTTAATTCTTCCTGTCCAGGAACATGGATTCATTTACATGTGGAATCTAATGAGCAAAGGCAACAAACAAACAAAATAGAAACAGACTCATAGACACAGAAAACAGACTTACAGCTGTTAGAGGGGAGGGTGTTGGGCTGGGTGAAAAAGGTGAAGGGCGTAAACAACAACAAAAAATACCTCAAGGGCACAGACAGCTGTGTGGTTATTACAAGAGGGAAAAGGGGATGGAGAGGAAGAAGAGGGTAAAGGGGTGATAAATGGTGACAGAAGGAGACTGGACTTTGGGTGATGAACACAATACAACATGCAAAGGATACATTATCGAATTGTATACATGAAATCTGTGTGATTTTATTAACAAATGCCACCCCAATCCTATATAATAAAAAGCTAATATGCAAATGATCATCATGTCCTCGCGCTTTTGTGCCCTTGTGCCCTCGCACCCTGGTGCCAGCGGACCTGAGGTCACGTGCCCCACCCTGGCTCGGGGGCCAGAGGAAATGAGGCCAGGCCAGGGGACCTGAGGCCGCGCTCCTCGCTCTGGAACAAGGGCCAGGGGACCTGAGACTGTGGCCCCCACCCTGGCACCGGGGACAAGGGACTTGAGGCCATGCTTCCCACCTGGCACCAGGGCCAGGGGACCTGAGGCCACGTCCCCTGCCCTGGTGCTGGGCCTGGGGACCTGAGGCTGCACCACCCCCACCCTGGCACCGTGGACAGGAAACTTGAGGTCATGCCCCCCATCCTGGCATTTGTGCCAGGGTACCTGAGGCCAGGCCCCCTGCCCTGGTGCTGTGCCTGGGGACCTGAGGCTGCACCACCCCCACCGCAGGGCTTGATGGATGACCTGATGCTGCGCACTCTGCCTGATGCTGGGCCGGCTTGCTGTTGGCTGCACCCTCCCACCCTGCGAGGCTTGACAGGAGTGGGGCTAGCCAGGTCTGGGTCTCCAGCGATTTCAAGGCGTGTGTGGGTGGGTTGGGACTTGACTCTGGGTCCTGCAGTGCACCCAAGACTCTGACAGGAGGGAGATTTTCATGTATCTTTTACTAATTTTCTTTTCTCTGTGACACTTCTATTATACAGAAAGGGCAAATAGCAATATTAAAATATTTCCTCTAATTCCATTTTAATGTGCATGAATTTCATGCACCAGGCCACTAGTGATTGCTATTTAAAAATTTTAATAAATGCCCTACCCGGTTTGATTCAGTGGATAGAGCATCGGCCTGCAGACTGAAAGGTCCCAGGTTTCATTCCGGTCAAAGGCATGTACCTTGGTTGCGGGCACATCCCCAGTAAGAGGTGTACAGGAAGCAGCTAATTAATGTTTCTCTCTCATCGATGTTTCTAACTCTCTATCCATTTCTCTTCCTCCTTGTAAAAAAAAATCAATAAAATATATTTTAAAAAAAATTAATAATGATTTGGGAATACCAAAAAATAAGTAAAAAGGGAATTTCAAAAAATAAAATGAAAGAAAACATTTGGCCATGGAGGTGATCAAGTTATACCCAAGTGCACTTCCCTAATCAAAATGTTCTACTTCCAGTGTGAAACATGAGTCAACATGTAACATCAAGAGCCGATTGGAGTACAATATTAGTAGAAGATGAAGAGTCTGACCATCCAGTTGGACCCGTGGTTGTGAGTGCTTTGATATTTGAACTGTCTATTACCAGAAACGTATTTTCCTGTAAGTTTTGTTGAATTCCTCTAGGTACAGTGTTAAAAGTTTCCGAGCTGATAAGGGAGTAACATTGGCCCAGGAGGGTTCCTTAGGAAGGAAACCTTGATCCAGGCGGTTTGGACTCTGGAATTGCCAGTGGAAATACCCCGTATGGCTCCTTTCTCATGCTCATTAATCCATTCCAGGAGAGTTTAAAAGACCTTCAGCTTTAGAAGTCCTTGTGGGCAGCTCCTCTCAAAGGAACCATGCAGGGGGAAGAGAAACAATATTATGAATAAATACATCATGTCTAAAATGCCTTTATTCTTATTCGTGATTATACATGTGGGTATATTATGTATATTTTTATGATTGTCATGTACTAACAACAAAACCTTTCATTTACGCGCGCACACACCCCTAGGACCAGCAGCCCAGTGATAAAAAACCTAAACAAGAAGAGTCACCCACTGAGAGTCAGGATGTGACACCTGATGAAGAGAAAGCAGATGCAGGAGCACCTGAGGTTCAAGGTGAAGGGGAAGGGAAGAAAACTGCCTGTGCAGGGCAGGGGGTCTGTCTGTCTATCAAGTATTGTGCGTACCATAGCTGTTGGAAAGTAAGTATAAAAAAGCTACACAGCCCACTCGTGTGTTCAGTGGCTGAGCATTAACCTATGAACCAGGAGGTCATGGTTGAATTCCCGGTCAGGGTACATGCCCAGTTTGCAGGCTCCATCCTCAGTGTGGAGCATTCAGGAAGTAGCAGATCAGTGATTCTCCCTCTGTATTGTTTCTATGTCTCTCCTTTCCACTTTGAACTCAGTTAAAATACATCTATAGATATAAAAACCTAAGTGTCCTTTACAATGGAATGACCGGAACAAATGGTCACTAAGACTCAAACTGACCACCAAGGGGCAGACGCTCAACACAGGAGCTTCCCCCAGCCTGCACGCCCTGATTGCCATTGGTTCCTACCAGCCAACTTCTGGTCCCTACCCCCGCCTGGCAGGTCCCGTTCACCCAATCAGAGCCACGACCTATTCCATTGTATAGATGTACCACCGTTTTCTAATCCACCCATCTGCTGATGGGCACTTAGGCTATTTCCAAATCGTAGTTATTGTAAATTCTGCTGCTATGAACATAGGAGTGCATATGTCCTTTCTGATTGGTGTTTCTGATTCCCTGGGATATAGTCCTAGAAGTGGGATAACTGGGTCAAATGGGAGTTCCATTTTTAACTTTTTCAGGAAACTCTATACTGTTCTCCATCAGTCTGCCTTCCCAACAGCAGAGGGTTCCTGCAAGAGGGTTCCTGTTTCTCTGCATCCTCGCCAGCACTTATCATTTATTGATTTGTTGATGATAGCCATTCTGACAGGTGTGAGGTGGTACCACATTGTCCTTTGATTTGATTAGTAACTTTGAGCATGTTTTCATATGTCTCTTGGCGTTCTGTATGTCCCGATTTTTGCTCTCACTGAAGGATCTAGGTGCCGAGTCATGCAGGGCCTGTAGCTGCAGCTGTGAGCTTGGTTATGGGTCATGCGGTCGCACGCGTTGGGTTCCTCAGGCAGTCATGGGCAGCAACTGCTCCTCAGGAACTTCCTGGGCAACTGCTCCTACTGTGGTCTCTCAGCGGTGGCTGCTCACATGGTCATGGGCGGTGGCTGCTCCTCACAAGGTCGCAGGTGGTGGCTGCTCCTCATGTGGTCACAGGCGGTGGCTGCTTCCGTGACTACTGGAGCAGTTTCAGAGCCTAGGACTGCTACGTATGGCTCGGCTGCTCACATGCACGTTCAAGGAGCCCGGGCTATTAAAATTTTTTAATGTTCACATTATTGCAGGTGTCCAAACTCCCCTGCATTTGCCCACCGCTCCCACTCACAGATCTCCTTCCCTTGGCCTTCACCAATTTATTGACTATGTTTATCGATTATGCATATATGTTCTTTAGCTAGTCCACTCATTTTTTTAATTTAATAAATCTTTATTGTTCAGATTATTACAGTTGTTCCTCTTTTTTTCCTCCATAGCTCCCCTCCACCTGGTTCCCATCCCACCCTCTTCCCTTACCTCCCCCCCACTGTCCTCATCCATAGGTGTACGATTTTTGTCCAGTCTCTTCCCGCACCCCCACACCCCTTTCCCCCTGAGAGTTGTCAGTCCACTCCCTTTCTATGCCCCTGATTTTATTATATTCACCAGTTTTTTCTGTACATCAGATTTTTAATTCACTTGATTTTTAGATTCACTTGTTGATAGATATGTATTTGTTGTTCATAATTTTTATCTTTACCTTTTTCTTCATCCTCTTCTTAAAGAATACCTTTCAGCATTTCATATAATGCTGCTTTGGTGGTGATGAACTCCTTTAGCTTTTTCTTATCTGTGAAGCTCTTTAGCTGACCTTCAATTCTGAATGTCAGCTTGGCTGGGTAGAGTACTTTTGATTGTAGGTTCTTGCTATTCATCACTTTGAATATTTCTTGCCACTCCCATCTGGCCTGCATAGTTTCTGTTGAGAAATCAGCTGACATTCGTATGGGTGCTCCCTCGTAGGTAATTAACTGTTTTCTCTTGCTCCTTTTAATATTCTCTCTTTGTCTTTTGCTCTTGGCGTTTTAATTATGATGTGTCTTGGTGTGGTCCTCTTTGGATTCCTTTTGTTTGGGGTTCTGTGCACTTCCTGGACTTGTAAGTCTATTTCTTTCACCAGGTGGGGGAAGTTTTCAGTCATTATTTCTTCAAATAGGTTTTCAGTATCTTGCTCTCTCTCTTCTTCTGGCACCCTCATAATTCTGATGTTGGTACGCTTGAAGTTGTCCCAGAGGCTTCTTACACTATCTTCAAATTTTTGGATTCTTTTTTTCTTTTAGTTTTTCCAGTTGAGTGTTTTTTGCTTCTTTGTATTTCAAATCTTTGACTTGATTCTTGCGTTCCTTTAATTTGCTGTTGGGTGTCTATATAATATTTTTTATTTCAGTCAGTGTATGTATAATTTCTAGTTGGTCCTTTTCCATATCCTCGAGGGTCTCGCTAAATTTATCAGCCTTTTCTAGGAAATTCTTGAAAAACCTTATAACCATGGTTTTGAACTCTATCTCCAGTCGTTGGTTTTCCTCCATTTCTTTCGTTTGCGATCTGTTTGTCTCCACATTTTTGCTGCTTCCCTGAGTTAGTAGGGTAGCTTTGTGTGCTAGGTGTCCTATATGGGCCAGTGGCTCGGCCTCCCCAGTTACCTGAGGTGAACACTCTTGGTGCACCCCTTTGTGGACTGTGTGTACAGCTTTGTTGTAGTTAAGCCTTGATTGTTGTTGGTATCAGTGGGAGGAGTTGACCTCCAGGCCAATTGGCTGTGAGGATCAGCTGTGTCTATGCCGGGAGACAGCCTTATTCGACTAGACTTGCAAAACTGCAAAAGCCTCTGTGCTCAGCTTGGATGGGGCCGAGTTTCAGGGTGGAGCCTACAGCCTTGGCTTCCTGTCAGCCCCACCCTATGAGGTTCCTGGGTCTCAATGTCCCTCAGTGTCCCTCGGTACTCACTGCAAGCACCTCTGAGAGAAAGGTGCCCTCAAGTTTCGCCCACTGCCAGACAGTCTACTCTCTCCCCCAATGAATCTGGATTCCCAGATTCTCACCCGGAACTGGGGTTCAGTGCAGTCTGGAGCTTTTGTCTCATTCCTGCTAGGGCAATCCACTGGCAGAGTCAACAGTCCGTCCGCTGTGCGCATTCACGTGTGCGCCTCCAGAGCTCTGCCTTTCACTGCTCCCCTGAGTTTCCGCCTTACAGCCCAGATTCCCCCAGTATGAGCCTGGGTCCCCTGGGTCTCGCCAGGAACTGGGGTTCAGTGCAGTCGGAGCTGGGGTTCAGCGCAGTCCAGAGCTTTTATCTCCTTCCTGCTAGAGAACGCCAGCCAGGCACTGAGACACCCCGTCCTCTCTGGCTCCATCCTCTCTGCATGTGTACACCCGTGTCTCCGTACCTCAGGCTTTTACAGCTCCTCTGATTTTCCTTGTGGTTTTTTCTTTCCTTCTAGTTGTAGAATTTCCAGTCAGTCAGCTTTCCTGTGGTTCTGGATGATGTCCATTTTGTCTTTTAGTTGTATTTTTGAACTTGTTGTGCGAGGCAGCAGTTTAGGTGTTTACCTATGCCGCCATCTTGGTTTCTCCCTCTCTGTCCACTCATTTTTTTATTAAGTTTTTATTTTTTATTTTTTTAAATTTCTTTATTGATTAAGGTGTCACATATTTGTCCTCATCCCCCCATTCCCATCCCACACCCCTCCCCACGGATGCCCCAACCCCCTGTTGAACTTAACCATTGGTTAGGCTCATATGCATGCACACAAGTCCTTTGGTTGATCTCTCCCCCCTCCCCCCACCCTCCCCTATCCTCCCTCTGAGGCCCGATAGTCCGATCGATGCCTCCTTGTTTCTGGTTCTGTTCTTGTTCATCAGTCTATGTTGTTCATCATTTCCCCTAGATGAGCGAGATCATGTGTCACTAGAGATATACTTATAAGAACTGAATGTGAGATGAGCAATAATAGTTATGCTGACAGGCAAATGAATCAGTCTGTAGTGAGTTTCTTTCTGGACCAACAGTTCTTTTGAGACCCAATATCAATGTCCACCAGTTCCTTATGTGTACATGTCGGCACTGACCCCTCAGCTCTGGATGGTGGACAAATGGTGGTAATGCAGGTCCGACACCCTCTGGTTTGGTCTCGGCCGGACCCAGGGGCATGGCTTCACCCGAACTCAGGGGCACATGGCCTCACTTGGACCCAGGGGGCACGTGGCC
Organism: Ia io; assembly: GCA_025583905.1. NCBI lineage: Eukaryota > Metazoa > Chordata > Mammalia > Chiroptera > Vespertilionidae > Ia > Ia io. Next base: position 130,656,770 of record JAJQQW010000001.1, on the reverse strand, counting down.
TCACCTGGACCCAGGTGCGCGCGGCCTCATCCGGACCCGGGACCCAGCCTCACCCGGATCCAGGGGCACACGGCCTCCCCCGGACCCGGGATGATCCAGCTTCACCGAGACCCAGGGGCGCGTGGCCTCACCTGGACCCAGGTGCGCGCGGCCTCACCCGGACCCGGGACCCAGCCTCACCCGGATCCAGGGGCACAAGGCCTCACCCGGACCCGGGATGCTCCAGCTTCACCCGGACCCAGGGGCGCGTGGCCTCACCCAGACCCAGGGGCGCGTGGCCCCACCCAGACCCAGGGGCGCGCGGCCTCTCCCAGACCCAGGGGCGCGCGGCCTCACCCTTTTATTAAGTTTTTAAATTCTATTTTGTTTATTTTCACTCTGGTCTTTCTGATTTCCTTTCTTCTGACTTCCGGCTTTGTGGTTATTGTTTTAGTTCCTTTAGATGTGATGTTTAGTTGTTTACTTGAGATTATAAAATTACTAGAGGCCCTGTGCATAATATTTGCGCATGGGGGTTGTCCCTCAGGCCTGCCTGCACCCTTGCCAATCTAGGACCCCTCGGGGAATGTCCGATTGCCGGTGATCCCTCTCACAATCAGGGACTGCTGGCTCCTAACCAGTCACCTACCTACCTGCCTCATAGGCTCCTAACCACTCCCCTGCTGGCCTGATTGATGCCTAACTGCTCCCCCTGTTGGCATGATCGTCCCCAATTGCCCTCCTCTGCCTGCCTGCCTAATCACGTCCAACTGCCCTCCCCTGCCAGTCTGACTGCCCCCCCCCCCCGCTGACTTCCCCTGTAGGGCTGAGGTTACTTGGGGACTCCGGCTGGATGAGACTGGATGCTGTGGGGACTGAGTAAGGCAGGGGTGAGGGGACTGGGAGACTGAGGCTGGATGGGGCAGGGCTAAGGGGACTGGGTACCACCATCTTATGGCTGTGGACACTGCCATCTTGTGAGGGTGTGATGTTCAATTAGGATATTCCCTCTTTATTAGATAGGATATTTTAATTGTAATAAAAATCCTATCCATAATGTACACTTCATATTTCATTGATGGTGGATGCTCTCTACACATTTTAGTACAAATGTTCATGTCTTGTGATTGATCTTCAGATTTTCATTTACAACAAGTTTCATAGGATAGAAAAACAAGGATGTGAAGTGCATCTTTCTATCACACATATTATCACACCAGATTACAGGCTCTTTTCATATAAAAAATACAGAATAAATTAATGTTAACATTTCCTAATTTATATGTCATGTTTGCTGAAATTGATAACTTTCTTTCTAAGGAACTGACCTTGAAGCTGATACCCAAGAACTGGCGAAACCAATGAATGGGGCTGAGGGTGGAGATGATCCTGAAGTCATCGGGCAAGCTTGTGCAAATCCAAAGCCCATTGAAATGCCAGAAACAGGTATATTACTAATAAAGAATGCCATTTATGTGTTTTCAGATTTTCACAATATCATACCTTTAATAACCAGAGATAACAACATATTGTTACATGAATAGACTTCACAGGTAATGATACTTTGAACAGTAATTCAGACCCCAAATGAATGACTGCCTGCCTTATAGAGAATCAGATACAGAAACACTGGTTCAAAGCCAAATTGAATCCCAATATTTGAAAACATTTTCTTTTGACTATAAGTACTTTAAACAACAGCTAATAAGTTTTGAATTCTCTTATGATTTCTGCAGTTACAAATACATAATGCATTTGTAATACATATTGGCTGTATGAAATATGTTGAGACACTGAAGTAGATTTTAGTACCATCTCTAATATAATTTGTAAAATCATGGGAGAGTTCTTACTTTCTTTTAATAATTAAATCTTTATAGTTGAAAAGTATTACATTTGTCCCGTTTCTTGCCCTATTGACCCCTTGTAGCTCACCCCCACCCCAGGCCTTCACCACCCTATTGTCTGTGTCCATGGATTATACATATATACATACAAGTTCTTTGGTTGATCACTTCCTGCCCACCCACCCTCCCCCACCTTCCCTCTGAGATTCCTCAGTCTGTTCTATGCTTCTGTGTCTCTGGGTCTTTTGTCCATCAGTTTATTTTGTTGATTGGATTCTACATATAAGTGAGAGCATGTGATACTAGTCTTTCTCTGACTGACTTATTTCGCTTAGAACAGTGGTCGGCAAACTGCGGCTCACGAGCCACATGCAGCTCGCGAGCCGCGGTTTGCTGCTCTGTTGACTAATGAGTTTGCCAACCATTGACCTAGACTCTCGATTCCAATAATTACAGACTGTTGTTGTTCCTTGTGATTAAGCCCCTATCCCAGTGGTCGGCAAACTCATTAGCCAACAGATTGGCAAACCGCGGCTCGCGAGCCGCATGTGGCTCTCGAGCTGCAGTTTGCGGAACACTGGTTGAGCATATTACAGATTTTTTATCCACTCATCTTCTGATGGACACTTGGGCTATTTCCAGATCTTAGCTATTGTAAATTCTGCTGCTGTGAACATAGGGACGCGTACATTCTTTCTGATTGGTGTTTCTGGTTTCTTAGGATGTATCCTAAGTAATGGGATCACTGGGTCAAATGGCAGTACAATATTTAACTATTTGAGGAAACTCCATACTGTTTTCTATAATGGCTGCACCAGTCTGCCTGTCCACCAGCAGTGTACTAGGATTCCCATTTCTCCACATCCTCACCAGGACTTGTCATCTGTTGATTTGTTGATGGTAGCCATTCTGAGAGGTGTGAGGTGATATCTCATTGTCATTTTAATTTGCATCTCTCTGATGATCGGAGACTTTGAGCATGTTTTCAAATGTCTCTTGGCCATCTGTTGGTACACTTTGGAAAAGAGTCTGTTTAGGTCCTTTGCCCATTTTTTTATTAGATTGTCTTTCTTTTGTTAAGTTGAATGAGGTCTTTATACATTTTGGATATTAATCCTTTATCAGATGTATCATTGCCAAATATGTTCTCCCATGCATTGGGCTCCCTTTTCATTTTGTTGATGGTTTCTTTTGCTCTGCAGAAGCTTTTTATTTTTATGTAGTCCCATTTGTTTATTTTCATCTTAGTTTCCTTTGCCCTAGGACGGCGGTCGGCAAACTCATTAGTCAACAGAGCAGCAAACTGCGGCTCACAAGCTGCATGTAGCTCACGAGCCGCAGTTTGCTGATCACTGCCCTGGCAGATGTAAAAATATTGTAAATATATTGCTGCAAGAGATGTCGGAGATTTTGATGTCTATGGTTTCTTCTAGGATTTTTATGGTTTCACAACTTATATTTAAGTCTTTTATCCATTTTTAGTTTGTTCTTCTGTATGGTATAAGTTGGTGGTCTAGTTTCTTTTATATATATATATCTGCCCAATTTTCCCAACACCATTTATTGAAGAAACTGTGTTGACTCCATTGTATGTTCTTGCCTTCTTTGTCAAATATTAATTGGGTGTAATGACTTGGGTCAATTTCTGGAGATTCTATTTGTTCCATTGATCTATTCTTGTGCCAGTTCCAGGCTGCTTTGATTATGGTGGCTTTGTAGTCTATCTTGGTATCTGGTATTGTGATTCCTCCAACTTTCTTTCTTCTCAGGATTGCAGTGGCTATTCAGAGTTTTTTGGGGGGGTTTTGTTTCCTATAAATTTTTGGAGTATTACTTCTAGGTCTGTGAAATATGCTGTTGGTATTTTAATAGGGATTGCATTTAATCTGTAGATTGCTTTAGGTAGTATAGAGAGTCCTTAATTGCAGAACCAATATTTACTGTTACATAAATAATGAATTCAATCAAATATATTAAATTAATTTTCAATGCTGATTCTTTAATTCTCTAGTTGTGTTTGAAAGAATATAATGATATTTTGGTTTATGACTTGTCATGAATTATCTTCTTTAGTCACATTTTAATATCTGAACTGAAATCTCATACCTACTAAAATAATGAGTAAATACTCCACTGATGTTTCTTTTTCTATATGTAGACGTGGATACCTGTTCATAGATTCTGTCAAATTTTGAATTCTTCTGGCTCTTAGAAACAATTGCATTTTTATTCCCTTTCCCAATGAAGCATCAGGTGATTGAATTATAGAGTGTCAAGAAATAGTCTAGTTTTTGGTTTCTCTGATCAGGTAGAGAGGAAGCAGGCGATCATAGATGCTCAGGGCAGGTATGAGTAAGACACCTATGCTAAGCATTCTCACTATCACCACTGTCAGATTTAATGAGTTAATGTCCTTTATAGAAGTAGGACCACTATGATACAATCTTTTGTTATCATATCCAATGTGGCATATTTACTGCTCAAATAGATAATTTTTTATAATTTTCAGAGAGACTGGAAGAGAGAGAAAAACAGAAACATCGATGTGAGAGAAACACCTCAATTAGTTGCCTCCTGCACGCACTCCAACCAGGGCCTGTAAAGTTTATAGAAAGCAATGAATTTTACAAACAAAAGTTTTTATATATCTAGGTACCTTTCTCATTCTCCCATTCTTCCTTCCCATCTCCATAACTCTCTATCTCTCCATTACTTCTTATTTACGTGTGTGTGTGTGTGTGTGTGTGTGTGTGTGTGTGTGTGTGTGTTTGCTTTGTTGCTCTTATTTCTGCTTTGCTGTAAATCATTCTATAAATGAGCTTCACATTTTGGTATAAAAAATGATAATACCGACTTAAAATTAGTGTGATTTTAGAAGCAATTGTACAAATTGAAACTCATACAGTGAAGGCTATATTTATAATTATAATAGGACTACAGAAGAAATTGGGGATACGTGGTTACGGTATTTAAACAATTGCATAAAAGGGCTAAAGGTGCCCAAGAAACATTTTTGCTTTTCATGTACCATAAGGAAAAAGCAAAGGCAGTATGAGCCTTTCTGTTTACTTCACATAGGAAGGAATAAATGTGACAATACTGTTTTAGCTATCCTATATTCAGGATAGTATTTCAAATCAAAGCATTTCTTGTAAATTTCTTTTGTTTCATAGGGGTTTTCTGTTGGATGGTGTTCAGATTTTTCTTACTATTTAAAACCACGTTTTCATAGGTTCATTTCATTTCCTGTGCTCTAAACTGGAACAGTCTTTTTGTTTCTGAGTACCAATAGAAAGAGTGGTGTGATTAATCAATATTGGTAAAATGTATGCATGGAAGTCTGTCTTATAAAACCTAAACTTTGTCCTTTGTGTACCTTTAATGTCATCTAAATGTAATGAGACTAAGGAATGTTCCCAGCAGTTATGTTTCTCTTGCAGGGGAAGGAAAACCACCCGTTTAAAGGAGATGATCTGAAGACACACAGATTATTCTTATGTTGGATACTTCACTGTTAAAATTCTCTCAATAAAGTTTTGCAGCATTATCCAAGGAATCTGGCAAATCTTTTGTGAAGCATATTCCCAAAAACTTGATGCTATTGAAAATTATATCATTTTCTGATGTTTTATACTACAATTGAGCTTTCTTACGCAGATATATTTGTACATTGGTATTCTCTCCAGCAATCTTGTTATATATGCCTACTCAGTCTGTGTGGTGTTTGTGTGTGTCATGAACTGGGGTGTGTGTCTCTCAGCATGGACTGCGCCCTCTCGTAGTCCTGATGCATGAATTCGTGCTTGGGGGGGGTCCAACTGAGCCTGGCAGTTGGACATATTTACACTGGTGGTTGGAGGTGCCTGCTGGTCAAAGCTGGTCCCGCCACCACAATTTGCAATCGCCAGCCTTTTATTATATGCTTCTACACTGAGTGGCCAGATTATTATGTGTGCAGAGATACCAGCATAATCTGAGCTTCTACTTTGAATGTATTTCTCCCATTGGTGGTCGGTCCAGCAACCTTGCTATGTCCGGTCTTATTTCCTTTTGGTTGATTTGCATATTAGCTTTTAATTATATAATGCGCAATTCAATTATTTCCAAATGACAGTTTTTTCTAGATAGAAATTAAGTTTCACTATGCAGTGCATACCCAATCATTTCTGAATGGTAACGGGTTTTTTTTCTGGGCACGTTTTTGCAAAATTATGCTGGACCCTTGGCCAGTTTCGTGCTCATTGGTTAGAGTGTCAGCCCTCAGATTTTATGGGTCTTGGAATCTCATTCCACTGTCAAAAGTAACTGAAAAATATACCAGATTGCAAGTTCTATCCATGCCTGGTTTAGCTCAGTGGACAGAGTGTTGGTACGTGGATTTATGGGTCTTGGAATCGATTACCCATCCAGGGTACTTCAATTGTGTCTATCTGCCCCACATGGCTAATCAATTTCTACCTCCCTCTGTCTCTCTTTATCTTTCCCCCTCCCCTCTCCCCCCCCTTCCTTATTCCCCTTCCACACTCTCTCTAAAAAACAATGTAAGGAATATGCTCTGGTGAGGAGTTTTTAAAATATGCCTTTGTTTCCTTTTCTCTTTTTACAACAACACATTGAGCCATGCAGTACAATGTTAATAGAATTGGGATTAGTTTGCAAAACTTGTCTTATTCCTGATAGGAAAATGGAAAATTTTTTAACATTTTACCATGTTCACTGTGAAGTAAAGGAAGTTCCATTCCAATCCTAATCTGGTAAGAATTTTAATCTTGAGTATATGTTGACTTCCATCGGACACTTGTGTATTTGTTGAACTGGTCATAAGATTTTTCCTTCCATTAATCTGTTAATATGGTGAGTTATATAGATAACTTTCTATGTTTAAAAAATCTTGTATTTCTTGGAGGGAGGGGGGCTGGTCATGATATATTATTCTTTTGAATAAACTACATCTTAATACTTTGTTTAGGATGTTGTCATGAAAAATGACCACATTTTATTTCATTAGCCCATTTTTTATTTGATGTACACTAGCTTCATGAAAGGAATTGATATGTAAAAAACTCTTCTTCTGTTCCATGAAACAGTTCTCCACAAGGCTAGGAGAAATGCAGCAATAGGCTTTGTCATGATCAGCTCTATCTGGGCAGCATCTCAATTTTTAGTATCAGAGCCTACTTACAGGGGAGAGACAGAAGGGGATGGTTCAGGTGCCCATCACTTCAGCCATGCCTTTGTAGAATGCACATCTAATGATGCTGTCACTTGAAAGGTACCTCTCTAATGATATCAAACTTGCGTCATTCGGAAAGCTACAGGCTCTAGGTTCTATGCTGATCTCGAACTTAGACACCGAGTAAAGTAAAATCAAGGCTCTATGGCCTGGATAATTTCACTCTCCTCCATGGTCATGAATGACCTGACCACATGCTCAGCTATGTACTAATAACAACAGCTCCTTCTATTGAGATCTTTCATAATAGGAATAATCAGTCACATTTATAGAATATATACTACTAATTACCACCTCTCGGAGCTGGGTTCCATACATGTATCACTTAATTTAATCCTCACAATTAAGGTGGAACAGAGTGTACACAAAACTTGTCATTGAATCCCATTCAAAGCAGATTTAGGGATTCAAGTTCTAAGTTAGAAACCCTTGTTTCTCAATGTAAAAACTTCTAAAAGTGTTGTACATAAGAAAACAGATGTTGTACATGATCACTGGTGATAGGCTGTAAGTGATCTTTGACTAGCAAGTTGTTGGTCTGATGATTGGGATATAGAGTACAGGATGCAGTTCTGCTGCACAGCAAGTGACAGAGAACTGAGCCTAAATCCTAGCACCGTTATCTAAGGGTATTGCTAAACCATACACTGACCGAGTGACCACAGGTATATTCAGAGAAACGTTTACCGTCTGGAGGTGTATGCACGGTAACACAAGCAAAGAAGTTAAGAAAACAGGGGTGAATGTATTTAATTTATGGAAGTGAGCAAATTCCTTGTATGCATGACACAAATCCCAGACTCAGAAGGCAGGGATTCGTCAAAGTATCCGTGTAAACATGGTATTAAAATACGTTTCTGTCACGGCCATGTTTTTGAAACATATTCTCCATGAAGGTTAAACTTAGCGTGTCTGTCCACAAAGTTTCTGGAAAGCATAAGAATGATTGGGGGTAGGGAAAAACCACACTTGGAGCCGTTTTCTTGACCAGGGCTGACCTAGAGATTTCAATGCTCTGTGGCCTTGGCAGGAAAACCTCAACTCCTGTCTCAGGAGCCAATCAGCCATAGGCTCATACCTGCGCATGCCCATAGCTGCGCGCGCGCATTTCAGCGCATGCCCACTGCTGCGCATGCCCCTAGCTGCACAGTTCAGACTGTTCATTGCCAGATGGCCACTTCCGCGCATGTGCCTTTCACCCATAGTTGGTTGCTGCGCATGCGCCTTGGTGTCCGAGTTCTGGGAGGAGAACTGCGCAACGGGTGGCCGTGTTCCTTCCATTTTGATTCTTTCTCGCTGGTTGACATCCAACTGGTAGGTCCACAGAGCAGCCCTCAGGGACTTTAATTAACTTTGGGAGAGTGTGAGGGGAAGGCCCGCGGGTTTCGGTGGGGGCGGAGCGGCGGGTTCTGTGGCCTCGGAGGAGGAAGGTCCTCGAGGTCAGCGCCTTTGTCCTCTCGGGCATCATGGCCGCCATGGCCCTTGAAGTCCTGGCGTGACCTGGACTAGGAGGGTGCTGGGCCGACCAGGGCAGGGGTCAGATAAAGGGTTTGGGGGACATAATTTCAGGTGTCTGGGTCCCGGAGGCACCTGGAACGGCCCACAGAACACAGAATCCACAGTCCTCCTTGGGGCCCTGGGAAGGGGGGCCGGGGCGGGCGGCAAAGGAAGGGCCTAGAAACGGGAATGCTGAGGGCCTGCACCGCTGAGGCCCTGGAACTGCGTCCCCTCCCGAGGTGTGTAGCCACCAAGCAGAGTCCCGAGGGGAAACGGGCACAGCCCTCGGTATGGCATCTGGTCCCCTGTGCCTCCTGGTAATGCCAAGCAGCACAGGCAGCACGGACAGCCCGGAGCCGTCCTGTGCGATCCAGCTGACCTTACTTGAGGGGAAAAGGCCTAATCACTGGAGCGGGGCCAAAGCGGTGGTCACCCACGTGTGGTTTCAAGCAGTCTTTTCCCAAATGTCTTCCTCAAGGGGAAGCCAGTAGTGACAGCAAACGTCGTCTTTTCTCGCCTGCTTGAGGTCATAGCAGTCAGCAGGGCCATGACCTGAGTGGCTTTAAGCCCCTGTATTTGGGATCACCGGAAAGCCGTGCACTTTCCCTTACTGACCCTGGGTCTTCTTCTTAACGTGTTTTCAAACTTAAAATAAACTGTAAGTTTTAAAAATAATAGTTTCTGGGTCTTTCATTTTTTCCATTCATCTATAAGGAAAAAACTGTATACACACTTTGACAGCTAATTTCTGTTAAAAGTAAATGAAATGTAGTTTAATAAACACTGCCTTTATAATTATTCAAAGTGTGGCTCTACATTTGTGGGGACACCCTGTATGTATCTCTCTTTATGCAAGACCATGCTGTTTTGATTGCTATGGCTTTGCAGAATGATATCAGACAGGATGATTCCTCCAACTTTCTTCTTAAATTGCTGTGGCTATTCAGAGTCTGTTGTGGTTCCCTATAATTCTCTGAAATATTTGTTCCAGAAATGCACCATTGGTGTTCTGATAGGAATGAGGTTGAATCTATAGATTGCTTTGTGTAGTATGGACATTTTAATGATTTTAATTCTTCCTGTCCAGGAACATGGATTCATTTACATGTGGAATCTAATGAACAAAGGGAACAAACAAACAAAATAGAAACAGACTCATAGACACAGCAAACAGACTCACAGCTGTTAGAGGGGAGGGTGTTGGGCTGGGTGAAAAAGGTGAAGGGCTTAAACCAAAAGAAACATCAAGGACACAGACAGCTGTATGGTTACCACAAGAGGGAAAAGGGGGTGCGAGAGGAAGAAGAGGGTAAAGGGGTGATAAATGGTGACAGAAGGAGACTGGACTTTGGGTGATGAACACAATACAACATGCAAATGATGTATTATAGAATTGTATACATGAAACCTGTGTGATTTTATTAACAAATGTCACCCCAATCCTATCTATCTTGTATAATCTAATAAAGAGGGAATATGCTAATTGACCATCACTCCATCACAAAGATGGCTGCATGAATTGCTGAGGCCTAGTTCCCATAAAGAGCTTTAATGAGCAATCAGCAGGGAGCTGAGGCTACGCACTCCCCCGCCCCCATGGGTCTTGACAGGGGACCTCAGGCCCTGTCCCCCACCGGCAGGGCTTGACTCCTGTCCTGGTGCTTGGCTAGGGTACCTCAGGCAGCTACCATGCCCCAACACCAGGCCCGAAGACTGCAGGCATGATCCCCCACCAGGTAGGGCTTGACAAGGGAACTCAGGCCATGCCCCCCACCAACAGGGCTTGACGAGGAACCTGAGGCTGCACCCCCTTCCTGGTGCTTGGCCGGGGGACCTGAGGCTGCGCCATCCCATCTGGTGGGGCTTGACCGGGGACCTAAGGCCATGCCCCGCAACCAGCGGGTTTTGACAGGGGATCTCAGGCCATGTCCCCCACCTGGCGGGGCTTGACAGGGGACCTCAAGGCACGCCCCCCCAATCCCTGTCAAGGCTGGGGTACCTCAGGACATGCCACCTGTCCTGGCAGTGGGCCAGTGGACCTGAGGCTACATCCACTGCCCGGCGGGGCTTGACAAGGGTGGGACTGACCAGGTCTGGATCTAGCCCAATGGGAAAGGGGCCCGGCCAGGTCTGGGTCTCATGCAATTTTGAGGGGCATGTAGGTGAGTGTGACTTGACTCTGGGTCCCGTGGTACGCCCCAGACTCTGACAGAAGGAAGGTTTTCATATACATTTTACTAATTTTCTTTCATCACTGACACTTCTATTATAGAGAAAGGGCAAATAGCGATAGTACATTATTTCCTCTAATTAATACCCTTTTAATGTGCACGATTTTCATGCACCAGGTCACAGATCCCATATAATAAAGAGCTAATATGCAAATGGTCATCATGCTCTCATGCATTCGCACCCTTATGCCCTCGCACCCTTATGCCCTCATGCCCCAGTGCCGAATGAACTGAGGTCGTGTGCCCCACCATGGCTCTGGGTTCAGGGGACCTGAGGATGCGCTCCGCCCCCCAGCCTTACACTGGGGCTAGGGGACCTGAAGCTGGACTGGGGGAACTGAGGCTGCACCGGAGGACATGAGGCCGTGCACCCAATCCTGGAGCCAGGGCCCAGGGACCTGAGGCTGTGCCCACAGCCCTGGCACTGGGACCAGGTTACCTGAGGCCAGGCCAGGGGACCTGAGGCCGCACCCCTCCCCCACTGCAGCACCAGGGCAGGGGGAACGGAGGCTGCAGGCCCTCCCCGGGCACCGGGGACAGGGGAAACTGAAGCCATGCCCCCCACCCTGGCGCCGGGTCCAGGGGACCTGAGAACATGCCCCTGCCCCATTGCCAGGCCAGGGGAACTGCGCTGTGCCCCTTCCCTGCCACTGGACCAGGGGACTGGGGGCCATGCCCCCTGCCTAGCGCCAGGCTTAGGGACCTGAGGCTGCACCCACCACCCAACAGGGCTTGATGGGTGACCTGAGGCTGTGAACCCTGCCTGGTGCCACGACGGCTGACCTGAGGCTGCACCCTCCCACCCTGCAGGGCTAGACGGGAGTGGGGCCAGCCAGGTCTAGGTCTCGTGCGATTTTGAGGCATGCACAGATGGGTGGGGACTTGAATCTGGGTCCCAAGGTGCGTCCCAGACTGTCACAGGAGGGAGATTTTCATATATATTTAACTTATTTTCTTTCATCTCTGACACTTCTATTATACAGAAAGGGCGAATAGCAATAGTAAATTACTTCCTCTAATTAATTCTCTTTTAGTGAGCATGAATTTTATGCATCGGGCCACTAATGATATCAATAAAAAAAATTTTACTACTGATTTGGGAACACCAAATAGTAAGTAAATAATGGAATTTCAAAAATAAATGAAAGAAAACCTTTTAGCCACGGATGTGGTCTAGTTATCCTCTTAAGTACATTTTCCTAATCAAATTATTCTACTTCCAGTGTGAACTATGATTCGGCGTGTAACATCAAGAGCTGAATGGAGTACAATACTAGTAGAAGATATAGAGTCTGACGAGCCAGTTGGACCCGTGGTTGTGAGTGCTTTGATATTTGAACTGTCTATTGCCAGAAACATATTTTCCTGTAAGTTTTGTTAAATGCCTCTAGGTACAGTGTTAAAAGTTTCCGACTGATAAGGGAGTAACATTGGCCCAGGAGGGTTCCTTAGGAAGGAAACCTTGATCCAGGAGGTGTATACTCTGGTATTGCCAGTGGAAATACCCCCTATACCTCCTTTCTCATGCTTATTACACACAGACTGCCCAAATCCATCCAAGGAGAGTTTAAAAGAGTTTCAGCTTTAGAAGTCCTTGTGGGCAGCTCCTCTCAAAGGAACCAGGCAGAGGGAAGAGAAACAATATTAAGAATAAATATATAATGTCTAAAATGCCTTTATTCTTATTCGTGATTATCCATGTATGTATATTATGTATATTTTTATGATTGTGATGTATTAACAACAAAACCTTTCATTTACGCACACACACACCCCTAGGACCAGCAGCCCAGTGATGAAAAACCTAAACAAGAGGAGTCACCCATTGAGAATCAGGATGTTACACCTGATGAAGAGAAAGCAGATGCAGGAGCACCTGAGGTTCAAGGTGAAGGGGAAGGGAAGAAAAATGCCTGTGCAGGGAAGGGGGTCTCTCTGACTATCATGTATTGTGCGTTCCATAGCTGTTGGAAAGTAAGTATAAAAAAGCTACGAAGCCCGCTGGTGTGTTCAGTGGCTGAGCATTAACCTACGAACCAGGAGGTCATGGTTGAATTCCCGGTTAGCATATATGCCCAGTTTGCAGACTCCATCTTCATTGTGGGGCATTCAGGAAGTAGTGGATCAATGATTCTCCCTCATTATTGTTTCTATGTCTCTCCTTTCCACTTTGAAGTCAGTTAAAATACATCTATAGATATAAAAACCTAAGTGACCTTTACAATGGAATGACCGGAACAACTGGTCACTATGACACGAACTGACCACCAAGGGGCAGACTCTCAACACAGGAGCTTCCCCCAGCCCGCAGGCCCCAATCGCCGATGGGGCCTATCGGCCAACTTCCTGGTCCCTAATCCCGGCTGGCAGGTCCGGGTCACCCAATCAGAGACATGCCCTGGCTTTGGACAGGGAACTGGGGGTGGGTGGTGGCACACACAGATGGCAAGGGAAGTGGGGATGGAACCACACAGTGGCAGCATGCAGGCAGTGGGAGAAGTAAGAGGGGGAGAAGCAGAGAACCTGATTGGCCCTGATCCCAGGCCAGGCCTACAGACCCCCAACCGATTCACAAATTTCATGCACCAAGCATCTAGTTTAATTTTAAAATGCAATGAAAAATTTCCTGGAAATCCATGCTACTTGTCTTTACTTAAATTATTTGCTTCTCTTAGTATTAGCCCATCCATCTAGGTCTGTCCATGATGTCACAAATGGCAATATTTCATTCTTTTGTATGGTCTCATAATATTCCAGTGTGTGTGTGTGTATACCACCATTTTTTATCCACTTCTCTATTGATGGGCACTTGGTTGGCTTCCATATCTTGAATAGCACTGTAATGAACACAGGCAAGCATATATTCTTTCTGATTACTGTTTTGGAATTCTTCGCATATCTGTTTAGAATTTATAATCACTGAATGAGAATGGAGTTCATTTTAAATTTTTTTGAGGACCCTCCATCCTGTTTTCCTGAGTGACTGCATTGATCTGCATTGGGCCAACAGTGCACGTGGGTTCCCCTTTCTCCACATCCTCGTCACGACATACTGCTTGTGGGTTTATTGATGATGGCCATTCTGACACATATGAGATGATATCTCATTGAAGTTTTGATGCTCATTTCTCTGATAACTAGTGACATTGAGCATCTTATCATATTTCCATTGGCCACCTGTAAGCCCTAAGAGTCTATTCAGGTCCTCTGACCAGTTTTTATTAGATTTTTTGTTTGTTTTTTGGTTTTGGTGTTGTGTTAGATGACTTCTTTTTTAAAATATATTTTATTGATTTTTACAGACAGGAAGGGAGAGGGATAGAGAGGTATAGAGAGGTAGAAACATCAAAGAGAGAGAAACATTGATCAGCTGCTTCCTGCACACCTTCTACTGGGGATGTCCCTGCAACAAAGGTAAATGCCCTTATGGTATCGAACCTGGGACCTTTCAGTCCTCGGGCCGACGCTCCATCCACTGAGCCAAACTGGTTAGGGCTGTATGACTTCTTTTTAATTTTTGGATATTGACACCTTATCAAATGTATAATTAGAGAATATCTTCACCCATTCAGTAGGTTGCCTTTCCATTTTTTTATCCTATTCTTTGCTATTCAAACCCCTTTTAATCTCTGATCTATCTCCTCGAGAACATAGGTCATAAAAAATATTGCTGAGAGAAATGTAAGAGATTTTACTGCCGGTGTTTTCTTCTAGGAGGTTCATGGTTTTCAGTCCTACATTTAAACCTTTAACCCATTTTGTGTTTATTCTTGTGTATATGGTGTAAGAAGTTGGTCTAGTTTATTTTTGTACATGTATCTGTCCAATTTTGCCAACTCCATTTACTGAGTAGACTCCCTTTATATCATTGCATGTTTTGCCTCCTTTTTCAAATATTAATAGACCATAGAGGCATGGATTTGCTTCTGCGCTCTCTGTTCTAGCCCATTGATCTATATTTTCTATGCTTTCCTTTCCTTCTATACGGGAAATGCTTTTGGTTTTTCCCAGGTGAGTATAGTAGCTTTGGATTTGTCATATATAGCCTTTATTATGTTAAATTATGTTTTCTTTATTCCTGATTTGTTAACAGTTTCTATCATCAGTGGGTACTGGATTTTATCAGATTTTTTTTGCTGTATCTATTGACTTGTTCACATAATCTTTCGCCTTCATTTTGTTTTTGTTGAGTATCACATTAATTGATTTGTGGGTATTGTACTGAACTTGCATCCCAGGAATAAATGCCTCTTGATCAGGGAATATGATCTTTTTAATTTATTGAGTAGTTTGGTTTGCCTATATTTGGTTGAGGATCTTTGCATCTATGTTCATCAGAGATATTTGCCTATAATTTTCTTTCTTGTAGTGTCTTTATTTGGTTTTGGAATTAGGATTATGCTGGCCTCATGAAATGAGCTTGGGAGATTTCTCCCCTCTTCATTTTTTTTTAAGAATAGTTTGAGAATGATAGGTGTCAGGTCTTCTTTAAATGTTTGGAAAAATTCACCTGTGAAATCATCTGGTCAGAGACTCATTTTTTGGAAATTCTTTTTTTGTTTTTGTTTTTTTTTTTTTTTACAGAGTTGATTTCATTAGTTGTAATTGGGCTATTCAGATTTTCTGTTTCTTATTAATTCAATTTGGAAGGTTATATGTTTCTAAGAATTCATCTATTTCTTCCAGATTGTCCAACTTGTTGGCATATCTTAATCCTAAAATTTTCTTATAATCCTCTGTATTTCTGTGGTGTCTGTTTTTACTTCTCATTCATTTCTCATTTAATTTATTTGAGTCGTCTCTCTTTTTTTAATGAGTCTGGTTAAAGGATTATCAATCTTTATCTTTTCAAAGAACCAGCTTTGGGATTTATTTATATTTTTTATTAAAAATTTTAATGTTGACAATATTACTGGTATACAACTTCCCCCGCTTTGGCCGACCTCCTCCAACTCACACCTCTCCCTCACGTGGCTTTCACCAACCTATTGACCATGTCCATGGGGTATGCATATATGATCTTTAGCTAATCCCTTCATCTTTTGTATTTACTTTTTAAATTCCATGTGTTTATTTTCACTCTGGTCATTCCGATTTCCTTCCTTCCACTGAGTTTGCACTTACATTGTTCTTTTTCTAGTTCCTTTAGGTCTGAGATTAGGTGGATTACTTGAAACTAGATAATTATATTTTAATTGTAATAAAAATACTATCCATGGTGTACACCTCAGATTTCATTGATAGCTGATGCTCTCTACTCGTATTAATACACTATGGTCATATATAGGAAATGTACATGTCTTTTGGTTGATCTTCAGATTGTCATTTACAACAAGTTTCATACTACAGAAAAAACAGGATGTGAAGTTCATCTTTCTATCACATATTATTACACTAGATTACAGGCTTTTTTTTTTTTCATGTAACTCAAGAAATGAATATTACCTTTTCCTAATTTATTTGTCATGTTTACTGCTGAAATTGATAACTTTCTTTTTAAGGGACTGACCTGGAAGCTGATACCCAAGAACTGGTGAAACCAATGACTAAGGGCGAATGTGGAGATAATCCTGAAGTCATCGGGCAACCTTGTGCAAATCCAGAGCCCATTGAAATGCTGGAAGCAGGTATATTAGTAATTAAGAATGCAATTTATGTGTTTTCTGATTTTCACAATATTATACCTTTAATAACCAGAAATAACAAACATATTATTACATGAGTAGACTCACATATAATGATATTTTGAACATTAGTTCAGACCCCCAAATAAATGACTGCCTGACTTATAGATAATCAGATAGAGACACACACTGGTTCGCAGCCAAATTGAATTATAAAATATGAAAACATTTTCTTCTGAGTACAAGTACTTGAAACAACAGCTAATAAATCTTGGATTCTCTTATGATTTCTGCTGATAACGCATTTGAAATAATTATCAGCTGTATGAAATATACTGACACACTGAAGTAGATTGTCCTACCAGCTTTAATATAATTTGTAAAATTATAGGAGAGTTCTTAATTTCAAAACTGATATATGCTCTTACATAGTGAATTCAAATAAAATATATTAATTTTCAATGATGATCCTTGGGTTCTCTAGTTGTATTGGAAAGAATACAAAGATACTTTAATTTTATGACTTAGTTGTCATAAATTATCTTCTTGAGTCACATTTAAACACCTGACCTGAAATCGCATAACTACTAAAATAATGAGTAATCACTCCACTGATGTTTCTTTTTCTATGTGTAGACATGGATACCTGTTCTTAGATTCTGTCAAATTTTGAATTCTTCTGGCTCTAAAAAACAATTGCATTTTAGTCCTTTCCCCAATGAAGCATCAAGTGATTGAATTATGAAGTACCAAGAAATAGTCCAGTTTTTATTTTCTCTGATCAGGTAGAGAGGGTGCAGGCGATCATCAATGCTCAGAGCAGGTGTGAGTAAGACACCTATGCTAAGCATGCTCACTGTCACCACTGTCAGATTTAATGGGTTCATGTCCCTTATAGAAATATAGGTACTATGAGATAATGTTTTGTAGTCATATCAAATATGGCATATTTACCACTGAAATTGATAAAACTTTTAAGGGCCTCTCCTGGAAGCTGATCTCCAGGAAATGACTCAGCCAAAGACTGAGGGTGAGGACAGAGATGGGCTTGAAGTAAAGGGGGAGATGTTACTAAATCTAGAGCACATTTACGTGCCAGAAGCAGATATGTTATTTATTAAGAATGCAATTACAGAGACAGTAAAGCATCAAACAGACTGTCAAATTACAGCAGGAAGGTTAGGGAGAGTTGGGGGAGATAAGAGATCAACTGAAGGACTTGTATGCATGCATATAAGCATAACCAATGGACGCCAAAAACGCTGGGGGTGAGGGCATGTATGGGAGTGGGGGGGGGTGGGCAATGGTAAGATATGTACACATATAATACCTTAATAAAAAAATCAAAAAAAATGTGCTACAGATAACAATAAATAAATAAATAAACATAAGGAGAAAGGAACAAAGAAATTAAACTAAGGAGAAAAGATATGGTAAGTAATATGAGTATAAACCTTAAGGAAAATGAAAACTAATACAATTAATAAATAAAAAAGATGGCTCTTACGAGAGATACGTAAGAAGAGATTCCATTAGTTACATAATCTTGAGGAAAATGAAAGAAGCCTAAGTGTACCCAATAAGGAACATGAACAGCAAACCAACAGATATTGAGTATTTTATAAAATTGAAAGTAAAGATATTCTTGAACTCTAAATTAATATTTTCAAAATATGGATGGAATGGTTCATAGACCAGGAAAACGTATTTTATCTAATATAATCCAGTAGCACCTGAATATCTAAAAATAGAAAATACCATGGGAAAATTTCAGAAATTAGTTCAGATTGTCCCTCCTAAGCTCTTACTTTTAATTAATGACATGATAATATATACATGAAAGTTGATGAGAACATATCTTAAGCATTCTCAGCACAAAAAATAAAAGTTAACTAGGCAAGTTGAGGGATGGGTTAATGGTTAATGACATACATTTACCTTAATAATCATACCACAATGCATAATATAGCAAATCACCATGTTTTACTCTTTCAATATATACAATAGTTTTTTAACTATTCCTCTATAAAGTATTTAGAAAGCAATGAATTTTAGAAACCAAAGTTTTTTTACTTGTCCAGGTATCTTTCTCATTCTCTCATTCTTCCTTCCCCTCTGCTTCCTCCTCCCTCTATTCATTCATTCATTCCTTACGTGTGTGTGTGTGTGTGTGTGTGTGTGTGTGTGTGTGTGTGTGTGTGTGTGTGTGTGTGTGTGTGTTGTCTTTATGGTTGTTTTTCTGTATTACTGTAAGGCATTATATAAATAAGCTTCACATTTTGGTATAAAAAATGATGTTACTGACGTAAAATTCGTGTGATTGTAAAAGTGATTATACAAATTGAAACTCATACAGTGTGAGAAAAGCATTATTTATAATTACACTAGATCTACAGATGGAATTGGGGATACGTGGTTACCCTATTTAAACAATTGCATAAAAGGGCTAAATGAGTCCAGAAAAACATTTTTGCTTTTCATGCACCATAAGGAAGAAGCAAAGGCAGTACAGGCCTTTCTGTTTACTTCACATAGGCAGGAATAAATGTGAAAATTCTGTTTTAGCTATCTTATATTCAGAATAGTATTTCAAGTCGAAGCATTTCTTGTAAATTTCTTTTGTTTCTTAGGGTTTTTCTGTTGGATGGTGTTCAGATTTTTCAAAAAGTTTACACATTTCTTGCTTACAATTTAAAACCACCTTTTAATAGGTTCATTTCATTTCCTGTGCTCTGAACTGGAACAGTCTTTTTGTTTCTGAGTACCAATAGAAAGAGTGGTGTGATTAATCAATATTGGTAAAATGTGTGAATGGAAGTCTGTCTTATAAAACCTAAACTTTGTCTTTTGTGTACCTTTAATGTCATCTAAATGCAATGAGACTAAGGAATGTTCCCACCAGTTCTGTTTCCTTGCAGGAGAAGGGAAACCACCCGTTTAAAGGAAGATGATCTGAAGACACACAGATTATTCTTTTGATGGATACTACACTGTTAAAGTTCTCTCAATAAAGTTTTGCAGCATTATCCAAGGAATCTTGCAAATCTTTCGTGAAGCATATTCCTAAAAACTTGATGCTATTGAAAATTATATCATTTTCTGATGTTTCATACTACAATTGAGCTTTCTTATGCAGATATATTTGTACATTGGTATTCTCTCCAGCAACCTTGTTATATATGACTAGAGGCCGGTGCACAAAATTCATGAACTCGGGGGTGGGTCCCTCAGCATAGCCTGCGCCCTCTCGCAGTCCAGTAGCCCTTGGGTGATGTCCAACTGAGCTGGCAGTTGGACATCCTTTCCTCTGCCACGGAGGTGGGAGAGGCTCCTGCCACCACCTCTGCACTCGCCAGCTGTGAGCCCGGCTTCTGGCTGAGTGGCAGTCCCCCTGTTAGAGTGCACTGACCAGCAGGGGGCAGCTCCTACTTTGAATGTCTTCCCCCTGGTGGTCAGTGTGCATCATAGTGACCGGTCTTTCTGCCTTTTGGTTGATTTGCATATTAGCCTTTTATTATATAGCCTTATTATTTCCAAATGGTTATTTCTAGATAGATTCTAAGTTTCACAATGCACAACACAATAATTTCTGAATGGTAACAAATTTTTTTCTGTGGTTTTGAAAAATACGCTATATTGGCCAGTTTGCTCATTGGTTAGAGTGTCAGCTCTCAGACTTACGGGACTTGGAATCAATTTCCCAGAGTATTTACCAGACTGCAGGTTCTATCCCCTGCCCCAGTCTAGTCATATGTGGGAGGCAGTCCATCAATGTGTCTAGCTCACATGGTTATTTCTGTCTCTCTCTCTCCCTCCTTCTTCCTTTCTCTCTCTGTTTCTTTTTCCCTCCCTCTCTCCCTCCCTCCGCCCTTATCCCCCTTCCACTCTCTCTAAAAAAACAATGGAAAGAATATCCTCAGGTGAGAATTGTTTTTAAAATATGCCTTTGTTTTCTTCTCTCCTTTTACAACAACAGATTGAGCCATGCAGTGCAATGTTAATAGAATTGGGATTAGTTTGCCAAACTTGTCTTATTCCTGATAGGGAATGCGAATTTTTTAACATTTCACCATGTTCACTGTGGAGTAAAGGAGGTTCCATTCCAATCCCAGTCTGCTAAGAATTTTAATTTTGAATATATGTAGACCTCCATCAGAAACTTGTGTATTTGTTGAACAGATCATAGGATTGGTCCTTCCATTAATCTGTTAATATGGTGAGTTACAAAGATAAGTTCCTAGGGTTAATCAAACCTTGTATTGCTTCGAGGGAAGGGCGCTTGGTCATGATATTTTATTCTTGTAATAATCTGTCTTGATGTTTTTTTTAGGTTGTTAATGAATGACCACACGAGCGACATTAGCCCATATTTTATTTGATGTACACTAGCTTCATGAAAGGAATTGATAGGTAAAAACTCTTCTTCTGTTCCATGAAACACAGTTCTCCACAAGGCTAGGAGAAATGCAGCAATAGATTTTCTCATGATCAGCTCTATCTGGGCAGCATCTCAGATTTTTAGTATCAGAGCCTACTTACAGGGGAGAGACAGAAGGGGATGGTTCAGGTGCCCATCACATCCACCTTTGTAGAATGCACATCTTCCCTGCAAGATACCTCTCTAATGATGCAGTCATTCGGAAAGCTACAGGCTCTAGGTTCTATGCTGATCTCGAACTTATACACCCAGTAAAGTAAAATCATGGCTCTCTGGCCTAGATAATTTCAGTCTCTCCTCCATGGTCATGAAAAACCTGACCACATCCTCAGTTATGTACTTTTACCAATAGCTCCATTTATTCAGATTTTTCATAAGGGGAATAATCAGTCACATTTATAGAATATATCCTATCCATTCCTACTTCTCTAAGCTGGGTTCCATACATGTATCACCTAATTTAATCCTCACAATTAAGGTGGAACAGAGTATACACAAAACTTGTCACTTTAATCCCATTGAAAGCAGATTTGGGGATTCAAGTTCTAAGTTAGAAATCCCTTGTTTCTCAATGGAAAAACTTCTAAAAGTGTTGTACATAAGAAAACAGATGTTGTACATGATCACTGGTGATAGGCTGTAAGTGATCTTTGACTAGCAAGTTGTTGGTCTGATGATTGGGATATAGAGTACAGGATGCAGTTCTGCTGCACAGCAAGTGACAGAGAACTGAGCCTAAATCCTAGCACCGTTATCTAAGGGTATTGCTAAACCATACACTGACCGAGTGACCACAGGTATATTCAGAGAAACGGTTACCGTCTGGAGATGTATGCACGGTAACACAAGCAAACAAGTTAAGAAAACAGGGGTGAATGTATTTAATTTATGGAAGTGAGCGAATTCCTTGTATGCATGACACAAATCCCAGACTCAGAAGGCAGGGATTCGTCAAAGTATCCGTGTAAGCATGGTATTAAAATACGTTTCTGTCACGGCCATGTTTTTGAAACATATTCTCCATGAAGGTTAAACGTAGGGTGTCTGTCCACAAAGTTTCTGAAAGCATAAGAATGATTGGGGGTAGGGAAACCACACTTGGAGCCGTTTTCTTGACCAGGGCTGACCTAGAGATGTCAATGCTCTGTGGCCTTGGCAGGAAAACCTCAACTCCTGTCTCAGGAGCCAATCAGCCATAGGCTCATACCTGCGCATGCCCATAGCTGCGCACGCGCTTTTCAGAGCATGCCCACTGCTGCGCATGCCCAGAGCTGCACAGTTCAGACTGTTCCAGACAAGGCCACTTCCGCGCATGTGCCTTTCACCCAAGTTGGTTGCTGCGCATGCGCTTTGCTGTCCGAGTTCGCTGAGGAGAACTGCGCAACAGGCGGCCGTGTTCCTTCCATTTTGATTCTTTCTCGCTGGTTGACATCCAACTGGTAGGTCCACAGAGCAGCCCTCAGGGACTTTAATTAACTTTGGGAGAGTGTGAGGGGAAGGCCCGCGGGTTTCGGTGGGGGCGGAGCGGCGGGTTCTGTGGCCTCGGAGGAGGAAGGTCCTCGAGGTCAGCGCCTTTGTCCTCTCGGGCATCATGGCCGCCATGGCCCTTGAAGTCCTGGCGTGACCTGGACTAGGAGGGTGCTGGGCCGACCAGGGCAGGGGTCAGATAAAGGGTTTGGGGGACATAATTTCAGGTGTCTGGGTCCCGGAGGCACCTGGAACGGCCCACAGAACACAGAATCCACAGTCCTCCTTGGGGCCCTGGGAAGGGGGGCCCGGGGCGGGCGGCAAAGGAAGGGCCTAGAAACGGGAATGCTGAGGGCCTGCACCGCTGAGGCCCTGGAACTGCGTCCCCTCCCGAGGTGTGTAGCCACCAAGCAGAGTCCCGAGGGGAAACGGGCACAGCCCTCGGTATGGCATCTGGTCCCCTGTGCCTCCTGGTAATGCCAAGCAGCACAGGCAGCACGGACAGCCCGGAGCCGTCCTGTGCGATCCAGCTGACCTTACTTGAGGGGAAAAGGCCTAATCACTGGAGCGGGGCCAAAGCGGTGGTCACCCACGTGTGGTTTCAAGCAGTCTTTTCCCAAATGTCTTCCTCAAGGGGAAGCCAGTAGTGACAGCAAACGTCGTCTTTTCTCGCCTGCTTGAGGTGATAGCAGTCAGCAGGGCCATGACCTGAGTGGCTTTAAGCCCCTGTATTTGGGATCACGGGAAAGCCGTGCACTTTCCCTTACTGACCCTGGGTCTTCTTCTTAACGTGTTTTCAAACTTAAAACTAAATCTGTACATGACCTTGACCGGAATCGAACCTGGGACCCTTGAGTCCGCAGGCGAACGCTCTATCCACTGAGCCACACCGGTTTCGACTGGGTCTTCTTTTTAACGTGTTTTCAAACTTAAAATTAACTGTAAGTTTTAAAAATATTAGTTTTTGGCTCTTTCATTTTTTCCATTCATCTATAAGGTATCCCAAAAACTGTATACACATTTAGACAGCTAATTTCTGTTAAAAGTAAGTGAAATGTAGTTTAATAAACACTGCCTTTATAATTATTCAAAGTGTGGCTATACATTTGTGGGGACACCCTGTATGTATCTGTTTTTATGCAAGACCATGCTGTTTTGATTGCTATGGCTTTGCAGAATGATATCAGACAGGATGATTCCTCCAACTTTCTTCTTAAAATTGCTGTGGCTATTCGCAGTCTCTTGTGGTTCCATATAATTCTTTGAAATATTTGTTCTAGAAATGCACCATTGGTGTTCTGATAGGAATTAGGTTGAATCTATAGATTGGTTGGCATGGTATGGACATTTTAATGATGTTAATTCTTCCTGTTGAGGAACACGGATTCATTTACATGTGGAATCTAATGAACAAAGGGAACAAACAAACAAAATAGAAACAGACTCATACACACAGAAAACAGACTTACAGCTGTTAGAGGGGAGGGTGTGGGCTGGGTGAAAAAGGTGAAGGGCTTAAACCAAAAGAAACATCAAGGACACAGACAGCTGTATGGTTATCACAAGAGGGAAAAGGGGGTGCGAGAGGAAGAAGAGGGTAAAGGGGTGATAAATGGTGACAGAAGGAGACTGGACTTTGGGTGATGAACACAATACAACATGCAAATGATGTATTATAGAATTGTATACATGACACCTGTGTGATTTTATTAACAAATGTCACCATCCTATCTAATAATCTAATAAAGAGGGAATATGCTAATTGACCATCACTCCATCACAAAGATGGCTGCACCCACAGCTGGGGCCAAGTTCCCATAAAGATCCTCAATGAGCAATCAGCAGGGACTGAGGCTACGCCCTCCCCCACCCCCTTGGGTCTTGACAGGGGACCTCAGGCCCTGTCCCCCACCGGCAGGTCTTGTCAGGGGACCTCAAGGCACACCCCCCATCCTGGTCTGGGGTGGGGTACCTCAGGACACGCTACCTGTCCTGGCAGCAGGCCAGTAGCCCTTAGGGTGTGTCCACGGCCCAGCAGGGCTTGACAAGGGTGGGACTGGCCAGGTCTGCATCTAGCCCAATGGGGGAGGGGGCCAGCCGGGTCTGGGTCTCATGTGATTTTGAGGGGCATGTAGGTGAGTGGGACTTGACTCTGGGTCCCGTGGTACGCCCCAGACTCTGACAGGAGGAAGGTTTTCATATACATTTTACTAATTTTCTTTCATCATTGACACTTCTATTATAGAGAAAAGACAAATGGCAATAGTAAATTATTTCCTCGAATTAATAACCTTTTAATGTGCACAAATTTCATGCACTAGGTCACTAGTCCTATATAATATATAGCTAATATGCAAATGGTCATCATGCCCTCGTGCCTTCGCAACCTTGTGCCCTCACGCCCCAGTGCTGAGTGAAATGAGGTCGCATGCCCTGCCCTGGCTCTGGGTCCAGGGGAATTGAGGCTGCGCCCCCCACCCCCGACCTTACGCTGGGGCTAGGGGACCTGAGGCAGGACCGGGGGACCTGAGGCTGCACTGGAGGACATGCGGCCGTGCACCCAATCCTGGAGCCAGGACCCAGGAAACTGAGGCTGTGCCCCAAGCCCTGGCACTGGGGCCAGGTTACCTGAGGTCAGGCCAGGGGACCCGAGGCCGCATCCCCCCCACCACACTGCGGCACCAGGGCAGGGGGACCGGAGGCTGCAGGCCCTCCCCGGGCACCGGGGACAGGGGAAACTGAAGCCATGACCCCCACGCTGGCGCCGGGGCCAGGGGACCTGAGAACATGCCCCTGCCCCATTGCCAGGCCAGGGGAACTGCACTATGCCCCTTCCCTGGCACTGGACCAGGGGACCGGGGCCATGCCCCCTGCCTAACGCCAGGTTTGGGGACCTGAGGCGGAACCCACCACCCAGCAGGACTTGATGGGTGACCTGAGGCTGCAAACCCTGCCTGGTGCCACGACGGCTGACCTGAGGCTGCACCCTCCCACCCTGCAGGGCTTGACAGGAGTGGGGCCAGCCATGTCTAGGTCTCGTGCGATTTCAAGGCATGCACATGTGGGTGGGGACTTGAATCTGGGTCCCACGGTGCACCCCAGACTGTGACAGGAGGGATATTTTCATATATATTTTACTAATTTTCTTTTATCTCTGACACAACTATTTTATAGAAAGGGAAAATAGCAATTTAAAATATTTCCTCTAATTAATTTCCTTTTAGTGTGCATGAATTTCATTCATCAGGCCACTAGTGATTTCAGTAAAAAATTTTAATAATGATTTGGGAACACCAAATAGTAAGTAAAAATGGAATTTCAAAAATAAATGAAAGAAAACCTTTTAGCCACGGATGTGGTCTAGTTATCCTCTTAAGTACATTTTCCTAATCAAATTATTCTACTTCCAGTGTGAACTATGATTCGGCGTGTAACGTCAAGAGCCGAATGGAATACAATACTAGTAGAAGATATAGAGTCTGACGAGCCAGTTGGACCCGTGGTTGTGAGTGCTTTGATATTGGAAGTATTTCCAGAAACGTATTTTCCTGTAAATTTTTTTTAATACCTCTAGGTACAGTGTTAAAAGTTTCCGACTGATAAGGGAGTAACATTGGCCCAGGAGGGTTCCTTAGGAAGGAAAGCTTGATCCAGGAGGTGTATACTCTGGTATTGCCAGTGGAAATACCCCCTATACCTCCTTTCTCATGCTTATCAGCACAGACTGCCCACATCCATCCAAGGAGAGTTTAAAAGAGCTTCAGCTTTAGAAGTCCTTCTAGGCAGCTCCTCTCAAAGGAACCATGCAGAGGGAAGAGAAACAATATTAAGAAAAAATATATCATGTCTAAAATGCCTTTATTCTTATTCGTGATTATAAATGTGTGTATATTATGTATATTTTTATGATTGTCATGTATTAACAACAAAACCTTTCATTTACACACACACACACCCCTAGGACCAGCAGCCCAGTGATAAAAAACCTAAACAAGAGGAGTCACTCCCTGAGAATCAGGATGTTACAGCTGATGAAGAGAAAGCAGGTGCAGGAGCACCTGAGGCTCAAGGTGAAGGGGAAGGAAAGAAAACTGCTTTGGAGGGAAGGGGGTCTGTCTTTCTATCATGTATTGTGCATACCACAGCTGTTGGAAAGTAAGTATAAAAAAGTTACACAGCCCGCTGGTGTGTTCAGTGGCTGAGCATTAACCTATGAACCAGGAGGTCATGGTTGAATTCCCGGTTACCATATTGGCCCAGTTTGCAGGCTCCATCCTCAGTGTGGGGCATTCAGGAAGTAGCGGATCCATGATTCTCCCTCATTATTGTTTCTATGTCTCTCCTTTCCACTTTGAAGTCAGTTAAAATACATCTATAGATATAAAAACCTAAGTGACCTTTACAATGGAATGACCGCAACAACTGGTCACTATGACGCGAACCGACCACCAAGGGGCAGACTCTCAACACAGGAGCTTCCCCCAGCCCGCGTGCCCCAATCGCCGAAGGGGCCTACCAGCCAGCTTCCTGGTCCCTACCCCCAGCTGGCAGGTCCCGGTCACCCAATCAGACACACGCCCTAGGCTGGGACAGGGAACTGGGGTTGGGTGGCGGCAGACACAGATGGTGAGGGAAAGGGGGAGGGAACCACACAGTGACAGCATGCAGGCAGAGGGGGAAGGAGGAGGGTGAGTGGCAAAGAACCTGATTGGCCCTGACTGCCGCTCAGGCCTAAGGATGTCACCCAAGGAATTATTTTGTTAAAAAATTTTGTGCACAAGGCATCTAGTTTAATGTTAAATGACAATGCAAAAATTTCCTGGAAATTGGCTGAAAATTTTAAGATTGTATCATTTACAGCTGTGCATGCTCTTTCACTATGAGTTTTCTCTTTATCTTCAGGATTTTTGTTATGTTCTTGAAAGCACAATCCTTCCTAAACCAGAAGTAACTATAGTATTGACTACAAAAAAGTGTATTGATTTTCTATTTTAATTGGTTCTTCATAGAACATTGTGTGTCTTCTCAGTCATTGTATCCCAAGAATAAGCAATGTTTATCAGCAGGTACAGAGAGCCAAGTCAGCCCATCATAGAACCCCTGAAACCAAGCTTATTTGTTTAGGGATGGTAGCCCCATTTTATAAGAGAGAAAACTGAGGTTGGGCACTTGACTCATTGAGACATAACTTATACTTTATTGCAAGGTGTGTGTTCCTTCTACCACCTATGTTGGTGTCTGAAATAGTGGATGGTATTGAAATGCTAAATACTCAAGTGTGTCTGAACTGTCAGGTAGCTCAGTACTGACCCAGGAAGAGATGCATTTCAGTGAAGCAGGTTAAAACCGCAGAAAACAGTGCACTGAAAGATGGCCACACTTTCCTTTCAGTGATGTTTACATACAGTATATTTAATAAAGGCTGAATTATTTTGAATACTGGCAAGCAGGTCATTATATGTGTATGGTTTTTAAGTGACCTTAAAAAGTGGTTCCTGTCCTATCTGATTACACTCAGAGGATAGACCATGAGCATGCTGACTGAAGGATCCAGGGTTTGATTCTTCTCAAGGGCACATGCCCAGGTTGCGGACATGATACCCAGTAGGGGGCATGCAGGAGGCAGCTGATCAATTATTCTCTCTCATGATTAAAGGTTCTATCTCTCTCTCCCTCTCCCTTCCTCTTTGAAATCAATATAAATATATAAAAAATACTGTAGAAAAGTGGTTCTTTGAAGATTAGGTAAATGAGAATTATCTTCAAATTATTATGAAACGGAAATTATTCCTGTTGACTACATATTATTGTCATGAAACACTGGTAGTGACTTATTTACATAATTCAGGCTATGGATTATTTTAGATATTCAACGTTATAGGTTTCCATGATAAGCCTGACAATAAACTCCATCAATTTATTTCCATTCTACTTCCTTTATTCTCACTGTAAGATAGAAATTGTGCTGTTTATCACTAACTAGAGGCCTGGTGCACTAAATTTGTGCATGGGTAGGGTCCTTAGAATTGGCTGGCAATCATGGCCTATTGGGGCCTCCAGCTGCTGGCCAGGGCCTTCCTTCTCTGGCTGCCAGATGCTGGCCAGAGCCCGCCTTCATTCCGCACCATTTTCTGGTGGTCAGTGCATGTCAAAGCGAGCGATTGAACTCCAGGTCTCCTGGTCAAACTCCCAAGGAGATACTTTGCACATTAGCCATACACACACACACACACACACACACACACACACACACACAATTTGATGTTACTGTTGCTACTTTCTACTGAATGACACTCCTTGATGGAAAATTATATATAGGAGTGCTGGCAAGGATGTGGATAAAAGGGAACCCTAGTATACTGCTGGTGGAAATGCAGACTTGAGCAGCCATTATGGAAAACAGTATGGAGTGTCCTCAAAAAATTAAATATGGAAATGCCATTTGTCCCAGTTATCCCACTTCTAGGAATGTATCCTAAGAAACCCAAACCACCAATCCGTAAGAACGTATACACCCCTATGCTCTTAGCAGCACAATTTACAATAGCTAAGATCTGGGAATAGCCCACGTGCCCATCAGTAGATGAGTAGATACAATAACTGTGCTACTTTATACCATGGAATACTATGCAGCAGAAAAAAGAAGACTCTTTTATCCTTTGAGATAGCTGGGAGAGACCTGGTGGGTATCATGCCAAGTGAAATAAGGCAGTCAGAGAAAGACACATATCATATGATCGCACTAATATGTGGAATCTGAGAAACAAAATAAACTGGTGAACAGAGTGGATCCAGAAACATGGAAGCATGGAACAGAGTGCGGAGTCTCAGAAGGAAGTTGGGAAAGGGTGGGTTGGGTGGGAGGTAATCAACCAAAGACCTCATATGCATATATGCATAACTCACGGAAACAGACAAAAGGGTGCTGCAGGCCTGGGGCAGGGGTCCAGCTTGGCTGCGGGCTGGAGGGGATCAATGGGGGGGAAAGGGGGACATATGCAATACCTTCAACAATAAAGAATTATTGTTTTAAAAAAAGAAACTTACACATAGGGCCTTTGCACCTAAACATAGCTACTTATTTTAACATAAGTTTCAGGTTTTTCCAATAGGGGATGGGGTATCGTTACTTAATTTTTCTCTTAGGTCCACATATGTTCACACTCCTTCAGAAAATTTTATATTTCAGTATACAATTGAATATTATTTCATATTGACTTCAGGTTTACATCATGGAAGTGGGACAATCATATAGTACTTTACAACGTGTTCCCACCAATATTTCCAGAACCAAACTGTCACCATACATAGCTATCACAATGTTATTGGCTGTATTTCCTATGTTGTACTTTACATCCCTGAGACTATTTTGTAACTACAAATTTGTACTTCTTAAACCATTTACCTTTTTTTAAAATGTTCTTTTAAATATTGTTTAAAGTTTTACATAAGTCTCCTTTTTTCCCCATTGACTTCTAAAAGCCGTGAGAGAGAACCCAGCACATGCCCTCACCCCCTACTGTATGTTCATATGCATGCACACAAGTACATGCCTTTGGTTGATCTCTACCCGGGACCGTCACCCCCCGCCTTCCCTCATAGGTTGGACCACACTGTTCAATTCTACTTTGACTTTTTCTATTTTGTTCTTTAGTTTGTTTAATTATATTACACAAATGAGTGAGATCATGTGATACTTACCTGTCTCTGACTGGCTTATTTCGCTTAGCATATTGCTCTCCAGTTCCATCCATGCTATTTCTTTTTTTTAATATATTTTATTGATATTTTACACAGAGGGAGAGGGATAGAGAGCTAGAAACATCGAGGAGAGAGAAATATCGATCAGCTGCCTCCTGCACACCCCCCCTGGGGATGTGCCCGCAACCAAGGTACATGCCCCTAACCGTAATCGAACCTGGGACCCTTCAGTCCGCAGGCCAATGCTCTATCCACTGAGCTAAACCGGTTTCGGCCATCCATGCTATTTCAAATTGTAAGAATTCCTTCTTTTTTATAGCAGCATAGTATTCCATTGTGTAGATGTACTACTGTTTTTTAATCCACTCATCTGCTGATGAGCACTTAGGCTGTTTACAAATCTTAGCTATTGTAAACAGTGCTGCTATGAACATAGGGGTGCATACATCCTTTCACATTGGTATTTCTGTTTTCTTGGTATATATTCCTAGAAGTGGGATTACTGGGTCAAATGGAAGTTCCATTTTTTTAATTTAATAAATCTTTATTGTTCAGATTATTACAATTGTTTCTGCTTTTGTCCCCCCCCCCCCCCATAGCTCCCCTCCACCCGGTACTCACCCCGCCCTCTGCCCTTACCTCCCCTCCACTGTCCTCATCCATAGCTGTACGATTTTTGTCCAGTTTCTTCCTGCACCCCCCACACCCCTTTTCCCCCTGATAATTATCAATCCACTCCCATTCTATGCCCCTGATTCTATTATATTCACCAGTTTAATGTGTTCCTCAGATTTTTAATTTACTTGATTTTTAGATTCACTTATTGATAGATATGTATTTGTTGTTCATAATTTTTATCTTTACTTTCTCTTCTTTCTCCTCTTAAAGAATACCTTTCAGCATTTCATATAATACTGGTTTGGTGGTGATGAACTCCTTTAGCTTTTTCTTATCTGTGAAGCTCTTTGTCTGACCTTCAATTCTGAATGATAACTTTGCTGGGTAGAGTAATCTTGTTTTAGCTTCTTGCTATTCATCACTTTGAATATTTTTTGCCACTCCCGTCGGGCCTGCATAGTTTCTGTTGAGAAATCAGCTGACAATCCTATGGGTGCTCCCTTGTAGGAAATTACCTGTTTTTCTCTTGCTCCTTTTAATATTCTCTCTTTGTCTTTTGCCCTTGGCATTTTAATTATGATGTGTCTTGGTGTGGTCCTCTCTGGATTCCTTTTGTTTGGGGTTCTCTGCGCTTCCTGGACTTGTAAGTTTATTTCTTTCACCAGGTGGGGGAAGTTTTCAGTCATTATTTCTTCAAATAGGATTTCAGTATCTTGCTCTTTCTCTTCTTCTTGGACCCCCATAATTCTGATGTTGGTACGCTTAAAGTTGTCCCAGAGGCTTCTTACACTATCTTCCGATTTTTGGATTCTTGTTTCTTTTTGCTTTCCGGGTTGAGTGTTTTTTGCTTCTTTGTATTTCAAATCTTTGACTTGATTCTTGTGTTCCTCTAGTCTGCTATTGGGTCTCTGTATAATAATTTTTATTTCAGTCTGTGTATGTTTAATTTCTAGAGGTCCGTTTTCATATCCTCGAGGGTCTCGTTGAATTTATCGGCCTTTTCTAGGAAATTCTTGAAAAACCTTATAACCATGGTTTTGAACTCTATATCCAGTCGTTTGTTTTCCTCCATTTCTTTCATCTGTGATCTGTTTCTTTGTCTCTGCATTTTCCCTGCTTCCCTGAGTTGGAAGGGTGTCTTTGTGTGCTAGGTTGTCTTATATGCCCCAGTGGGTCGGCCTCCCAGTTACCTGAGGTGGACACTGTTGGTGCACCCCTTTGTGGACTGTGTGTACAGCCTTGTTCTAGTTAAATCTTTATTGTTGTTGGTGTTACTGGGAGGAATTGACCTCCAGGCCAATTGGCTGTGAGGACCCGCTGTGTCTATAATGGAAGAACTGCTGTGCTGGAGACATGTTTATGGGACAGGACTTGCTTCAGTGGGGCATTGGTGCTCACTGTGTCTGCCTCTTGAATGTGTCATTTATGGATGTGAGTAGTTGAAATCTGGTGTTGTCTCACACTGACCACTAGCTACCTTAGCTGCTGGATCTCCAATGGGGTGCATGTCAGCTACTATATGAGGCCACCCAACAGGAGCTACAGCAAGAACTACAATTTTCTCCTCTTTGCTTGGGGTTTGGAGATTTTGGAGCTGTCTCACCAGAGCTGCAGTGAGTTTGGTTAAGCTGCCATAGGGCAGGCCATTTATATGCAAAAGCCGCTGCGTGGAGCTTGGGTGGGTTTGTAGATTGTGCGGGGCAGGGTCTCAGGGAGTCACTAGGCTAGGGTGTGGCAAACAGCATTGGCTGCCAGTCAGCCATCTCTGCATTTCCGCATTTCCAAATACCCGTGTCCCGCGCCCCAGCGCAGTAAACAATGATTGCTGGGCATACCTCAGCAAGAAAGCCACCCTCACTTTCCGACCTGATGGCAGACAGTCCAGCTTCTCACTGTAGGAGTTTGGGTCCCTGGCGTCTCCCCAGAAACTGGATTTCAGAGTAATCAGGAGCTTGTCTCCCTTCGGGTTGAAAGAAGCAGTGCACCCAGATACCCGCTGCCAGCCCGATTCGCGCGCCTCCATACCTCAGCTTTTCAGTGCTTGTGCACGTCTCAATGCTCTTTTCTCTTTCCTTCTAGTTGTAGAACTTTCACTCAGCCAGTTTTCCCAAGGTTCTGGGTGATAGACGGTTTGTCTTTTAGTTGTAGTTTTGAAATTGTTGTGCGAGGCAGCAGTTTAGGTGTTTACCTATGCCGCCATCTTGGTTTCCTCCAGAAGTTCCATTTTTTATTTTTTGAGAAAATGCCATATTGTTGTCCACAGTAGCTGAAACAGTCTGCAGGGTTCCTTTTCCTCCGAATCCTCGCCATCCCTTGTAGTTTGTTGACTTTGAGCATGTTTTCATGTCTCTTGGCCTTCTGTATGTCCACTTTCGAAAAGTGTCAAAAGGGTCCTTTGCACATTTTTATTGGATTATCTTTGTTTTGTTAAGTTGAATGAGTTCTGTATACATTTTGGAGATTAAACCCTTATCAGAGATAACATTTGTAAATATGTTCTCCCATACAATAGGATTTCTTGTTGTTTACTTCATAGTTTCTTTTGCTATACAGAAGCTTTTTGTTTTGATTTAGTCCCATTTGTTTATTTTCTCCTTAGTCTCCATTGCCCTAGGAGAGTGATGGGCAACGTTTTGAGCTTGGTGTGTCAAACCTCGCCAACAAACTGAGCATAACTAGTGTGTCACTTTGAGGAAAAAACTAACTCCAAGACTCTAGTCGCAAATGTTTCATCCTCAGGAGCAGCAAATGTTTCATCCTTGGCATGCGGCCGTGTGTCATCAGAAATGGCTACGCGTGTCAGTGCTGAGACGTGTGTAATAGGTTCGCCATCACTGCCCTAGGAGCTTTATCGGTAAAGATATTGGCTACGACATATGAGTGATATTTTGCTGCCTATAGCTTCTTCTAAGATTGTTATGGTTTCCTGTCTTATACTTAATCCTTTATCCAATTTGAGTTTAGTTTTGTGTATTGTGTTAGTTGGTGGTCTAGTTTCATTTTTTCCATGTATCTATCCAATTTTCCAAACATCATTTATTGAAGAGACTGTCTTGACTCCATTGTATGCTCTTGTCTCCTTTCTCAAATATTAATTGAGCATAATGGCTTGGGTTTATTTCTGAGTTCTCTGTTCTGTTCCATTGACTTTGTTATCTAGCTTGATAACTGATATTATGACCCCTCCAATTAGTTCTTCTCTCTCTAGATTGCTGACGCTATTCACGGTCTTTTTTTATTCCAGGTGAATTTTTGGAGTTTGTTCTAAGGCTTTGAATTATGCCGTTGGTATTTTAATGGGGATTGCATTGAATCTATAGATTCCTTTTGGTAGTATAGACATTTTAATAATGTTGATTCAGCGAATCCATGAACACATTATATTATTCCCTTTATATATGTCTTCCTCACTTTTTTCAATGCCCTGTAATTTTCTGAGTATAGCTCCTTTACCTCCTTGGTTAAATTTATTCCTAGGGATCTTAATTTTTTGTTGTTGCAATGGTAAATGGGATTGTTGTTTTAGTTTCTCTATCTGTGAATTCATTAGCCTATGTAATAAAAGCCTAATATGCAAAGCGACCAAACAGGAGAAGGAATGGTGGAACGCCTGGTCGCTATGGCATGAACTGACCACCAGGGGGCAGATGCTCAAGACAAGAGCTGCGCCCAGCCCACAGACCCCAGGCCAGCCAAGGTGGGTGCTTGTGGGGCCCCCCGATCGCCCTTCTCGTCACCGCCCAATCTCTCTGCCACCTCTGGTCGCCTCCCTCTGCGGGGCAATTGGGGAACAGTGCTGGCAGGTGAGTGGGACAGCGCTCACCCCCAAATGTCCCGCCTGTCTCCCCCAAGGCATGTGTCAGTGGAGGCCTACCGATTGCCCCGCCAGTCACACCACAGATAAGCCCTGATCAGCGGCCAGGCCTAGGGACCCTACCCGTGCACTAATTTTGTGCACCAGGCCTCTAGTTGGTGTATAAGAAAGGCGTAGATTTCTGGGTGTTAATTTTGTATCCTGCTACATTGCCAAATTCATTTATTAATTCTAGTAGTTTTTTGATGGGGTCTTTAGGGTTTTCTATGTATAATATCATGTCATCTGCGAATAAAGACAGTTTTACTTCTTCTTTTCTGGTTTGCATGCCTTTTATTTCTTCTTCTTGTATGATCACTATGACTAGCACTTCCTGTGCTATGTCAAACAGGAGTGGTGAAAGTGGGCATCCCTGTCGTTTTCCTGTTCTTAGGGGAAATGGTTTTAGTTTTTGCCCAATGAGTATGATGTTGGCTGTAGATTTGTCATATAAGGCTTTTGTTATGTTGAGGTGTGATTCCTCTATTCCCACTTTGCTGAGAGTTTTTATCAGGAAAGGGATTTGGATTTTGTCAAATGCTTTTTCTGCATCAATTGATATGACTGTGATTTTGTCTCTCAACCTGTGTGTGTGACATATCACGTTTATTGATATTGTACCAGCCTTGCATCCCTGGAATAAATCCCACTGGGTCATGGTGTATGATCTTCCTAATGTAATGCTGGATCCCATTTGCTAGAATTTTGTTGAGGATTTTACCATCTATGTTCATCATGGATATTGGCCTGTAATTCTCTTTCTTTGTAGTGTCTTTATCTGGTTTTGGGATTAGGGTAATACTGACTTCA
This sequence comes from Ia io, assembly GCA_025583905.1. Taxonomy (NCBI): domain Eukaryota; kingdom Metazoa; phylum Chordata; class Mammalia; order Chiroptera; family Vespertilionidae; genus Ia; species Ia io. The sequence continues at coordinate 130,621,472 of JAJQQW010000001.1, read as the reverse complement.
GAGGAAGAGCTTGGAAGTGTGCCTTCCTCTTGAATTTATTGGAATTGTCTGAAGGATAGGTTTTAGTTCTCCTTTGAATGTTGTAAAATTACCATGTGAAGCCATCTGGTCCAGGACTTTTGTTTGCTGGAAGTTTTTTTTTTTTACTAATGTTTCCATTTTATCAGTAGTTACAGGCCTATACATGTTCTTTTATTCTTCCTGATTGAGTTTTGGAAGCTTGTATTTTTCTAGGAATATGTCCATTTCATAAAGGTTGTCCAGTTTGTTGGAGTAGAGTTGTTCATAATATTTTTTTACAATCCTTTGTATGTCTGTGGGGTCAGTTGTTACTTCAACTCTTTCATATCTGATTTTGTTTATTTGGGTCCTCTCTCTTTGTTCCTTATTGAGCCTGGCTAGAGGTTCATCAATCTTGTTTATCCTTTCAGCAAACCAGCTCTTGGTTTCATTGATCTTTTGTTGTTGTTTTTTTTTTTTTGTCTCTATGTCATTTATTGCTGCTCTCATCTTCATTATTTCCTTCCTTTTGCTTACTCTGGGCTTCTCTTGTTGCTCTCTTTCTAATTCCTTAAGTTGTAGGTTTAGGTCATTTCATACCATTTTTTTCTTGTTCGTTTGAGGTAGGCCTGTAGAGTGATGAACTTCCCTCTCAGGACTGCTTTCACTGTGTCCCATAGATTTTTGATTCTTTGTTTTCATTGTCATTTGTTTTCAGGATGTTTTTAATTTCTTCTTTGATCTCCTTGATAACCCAATCATTGTTTAATAGCATGCTATTCAGCCTCCAAGTGTTTGAATTTTTTATTGCTTTTTTTTTAGTTTATTTCTAATATATGCCATTGTGATATGAGAAGATGATTGATATGATTGCAGTCTTCTTGAATTTGGAGAGACTTTGCTTGTGACCCAATATGTGGTCTATCTTTGAAAATGTCCCATCTACACTTGAGAAGAATGTATATTCCATGACTTTGGGCTAAAATGGTCTAAAGATGTCAATTAAGTCCATCAGATCTAGTGAGTCATTTCTAATGGTTCTTTTTTTTCTGATTTTTTTGCCAGAAGTTTTAACCAGTGATATCAGTGGGGTATTAAAGTCCCCTACTATGATTGTATTGTTGTCAATCTCTCCCTTGATATCTTCCAGAAGTTTATTTTTCTGGTTTTTTGTTTTGTTTTGTTTTGTATTTGGGTGCCCCTGTATTGGGTGTGTATGTGTTTACCAGAGTTATATCTTCTTCTTGTATTGATCCCTTTAGTATTATGAAGTGGCCATCCTTATATCTTGTTATGGCCTTCATTTTGATGTCTATTTTGTCCAATATAAGTATTGCTACTCCAGCTTTTATTTTTCATTTCCATTTGCCTGAAAGATATTTTTCCATCCCTTCACTGTCAGTCTATGTGTGTCCCTTGTTCTGAGGTGGGTCTCCGGCAGACAGCATATATATGGGTCATGTTTTCTTATCCATTTAGCCACTCAATGCCTTTTAATGGGAACATTCAGTCCATTTATATTCAAGGTTATTATTGATAGGTACTTGTTTGTAGCCATTTTTATTTTTTTGTGCCTGTGTCCCTTCTTCCCTTTTTATTTCTTCTTTTTACAACAGTCTCTTTAGCATTTCTTGCATTGCTGGCTTGGTAATGATAAACTCCCTTAGGATTTTTTTTTTTTTTTTTTTTTGTCTGTGAAGCTCCTGATTTCCCCTTCAATTTTAAACGATAGCCTTGCAGGATAGAGTATTCTTGAACCCATCCCCCGCCCTGCATCACATTGTATACTTCTTCCATTCCTTTCTAGCCTGATGTGGTTCTGTTGAAAAATCATGAGATAATATAATGGGAGATCTCTTGTAAGTAACTCTCTGTCTCTCTCTTGCAGCCTTTAAGATCCTGTCTTTGTGGTTAACGTTTGCCATCATAATTACAATGTGTCTTGGTGTGGGTATTTTGGGGTTCATCTTGATTGCGACTCTCTGTCCTTGTGTGACTTTCTTCTTCACCCAAATCAGGCACATTTTCTGACATTATTTCTTCAAGTAGGTGTTCTAAGCCTTGCTCTTCTTGTTGTTCTGGCAAACATTGCTGGGTCTATGGTAAGGGAATGTTTACCTTTCTAAGAAACTGTCAATACATTTTCCAAAGTGGGTGCAACAGTTTATACTCCCACCTACATGAGAGTTGTAGTGGCTCCTCATACTTGCCAATACTTGTTATTGTCAGTCTTTTTAATTTTAGCCTTTCTAGTGTGTTTTGTAGAAAATCACTGAGGCTTATTCCACATTTCCCTTATGACTAATGATATTAATCATCACATGATGGTATAGATCTTATTTTTGTGATGTGTCTGTTAAAATCTTTTGCACATTTTGAACATTGGGTTGTCTGTATTCTTACCATTGAATTGTAAGACTGCTTCATAGATATTCTCCATAAAAGTCTGTTTCAGACATACGTATTGTGAATAATTTCTCCCTAGGACTTGCCTTTTTATTTTCATAATGGTGTCTTTTTTCAAGAGAAGATGTTAATTTTAACAAATCTAATAATTACTTTTTTATGGTTAGTGTTTCCTATGTCCTTCTAAGCTATCTAGCTACCTCCAAAGTAGCAAAGGTTTCTCCTATTTCTTTACCTGTAAGTTCCATAGTTTTAGTTTTTGAGTCCTTTCCTTAGTAGTGGTTTCTTTCTTGGCATCTTATAGTCTCTCCGTATGCACAGAGAGACACCCAGCTCCCGGCTTTCGATGGCAGGGGAGCTGGGTGTCCACTCGTGCACCCGGGAGGCTTTGGGCCTGGAGCCGGAGCGGACACCCAGCTCCCCGCTTTCGATTACAGGGGAGCTGGGTGTCCACTCGTGCACCAAGCCAAAAGCCTCCAGTGCCTCTCAATGGCCGGATAGGCCCGCCACCCATGCCTCTCAACGGCCGGATAGGCTACCCCGAGTCCCACCCCCCAGCCTCCTGCTGGCCCAATAGTGGAGTAATGGTTATTTGCATATTACCCTTTTATTAGGTAGGATTGTTTCATTTCATGTTGTCCGAAAGCTCCCTTAGGCTATCCTCCTGCCTTTTAATTTTTTTCTTCAGTTGCAGTTCAGATTGGATGTGTTTTGCAGCGCTGTCTTCTAATTCACAAATTCGGTCCTCTGCTTCTTATAGTCTACTTTGAAACCTTCCATAGTGTTTTTTATTGTAGCTGTATCAATCTTTATTTCCTCTCGATTCTTAGATAAGTTGCTGGTTTTCTCATCCATTCAGTTAATGAACTGTATGACCCTTACTCTGAATTCTTCTTGTGACAAATTGCATGCCTCTATTTCATTTAATTCTTTTCTGGCGATCCCTCCTCTTCTTTCCTTTGGGGGTTAATTTTTTGTCTCCACATTTTTGCTCTCACCTAAGGATCTAGGCATTGAGTCACACTGGACCTGTGTCTGCAGCAGCAGGCTTGTTGACCATATTACTGGTATACAACTTCCCCCGCGTTGGCCGACCTCCTCCAATTCCCACTTCTGCCTCACGTGGCTTTCACAAACCTATTTTTTTTTCACAAACCTATTGACCATGTCCATCAGATATGCATATATGATCTTTAGCTAATCCCTTCATCTTTTGCATTTACTTTTTAAATTCCATTGTGTTTATTTTCAGTCTGGTCGTTCTAATTTCCTTCCTTCCACTGAGTTTGCACTTACTTTGTTCTTTTTCTAGTTCCTTTAGGTCTGAGATTAGGAAGTTTTCTTGAAATTAGATAATTATATTTTAATTGTAATAAAAATACTATCCATGGTGTACACCTCAGATGTCATTGATAGCTGATGCTCTCTACTCGTATTAATACACTATGGTCATATATAGGAAATGTACATGTCTTTTGGTTGATCTTCAGATTGTCATTTACAACAAGTTTCATACTACAGAATAACAAAGATGTTAAGTCCATCTTTCTATTACATATAATTACACTAGATTACAGGCTTTTTTTTCATGTAACTCAAGAAATGAATATTACCTTTTCCTAATTTATATGTCAAGTTTACTGCTGAAATTGATGACTTTCTTTTTAAGGGACTGACCTGGAAGCTGATACCCAACAACTGGTGAAACCAATGACTAGGGACGAATGTGGAGATAATCCTGAAGTCATCGGGCAACCTTGTGCAAATCCAGAGATGATTGAAATGCCAGAAGCAGGTATATTACTAATTAAGAATGCAATTTATGTGTTTTCTGATTTTCACATCGTACCTTTAATAACGAGAAATAACAAACATATTATTACATGAGTAGACTCACATATAATGACACTTTGAACATTAGTTCAGACCCCCAAATAAATTACTGCCTGACTTATAGATAATCAGATAGAGAAACACACTGGTTTGCAGCCAAATTGAATTATAAAATATGAAAACATTTTCTTACTTCTGAGTACAAGTACTTGAAACAACAGCTAATAAATCTTGGGTTCTGTTATGATTTCTGCAGATAACGCATTTGAAATAAATATCAGCTATATGAAGTATACTGACACACTGAAGTAGATTGTCCTACTAGCCTTAAAATGATTTGTAAAATTATAGGAGAGTTCTTAATTTCCAAACCAATATAAGCCCTTACATAGTGAATTCAAATAAAATATATTAATTTTCAATGATGATCCTTGGATTCTCTAGTTGTATTGGAAATAATAAAAAGATGCTTTAATTTTATGACTTAGTTGTCATAAATTATCTTCTTGAGTCACATTTAAACACCTGAACTGAAATCGCATAACTACTAAAATAATGAGTAATCACTCGACTGATATTTCTTTTTCTTTGTGTAGACATGGATACCTGTTCTTAGATTCTGTCAAATTTTGAATTCTTCTGGCTCTGAAAAACAATTACATTTTAGTCCTTTCCCCAATGAAGCATCAAGTGATTGAATTATGAAGTACCAAGAAATAGTCCAGTTTTTATTTTCTCTGATCAGGTAGAGAGGGTGCAGGCGATCACTGATGCTCAAGACAGGGGTGGGTAAGACACCTATGGTAAGCATGCTCACTATCACGACTGTCTAATCTAATGAGTTGATGTCCCTTATAGAAATATGGGTACTATGAGATAAGGTTTTGTGCCCTAACCTGTTTGGCTCAGTGGATAGAGCGTCGTCGGCCTGTGGACTGAAAGGTCCCAGGTTCGATTACACTCAAGGGCACGTACCTTGGTTGCAGGCACATCCCCATTAGGAGGTGTGCAGGAGGCAGCTGATCCATGTTTCTCTCACATCGATGTTTTTAACTCTGTATCCCTCTCCCTTCCTCTCTGTAAAAAATCAATAAATATGTTTAAAAAAAAGAAGAGAGATAGGTTTTGTAATCATATCAAATATGGCATAATACCAAACAAATTAATAAAAATTTTAAGGGCTTCTCCTGGAAGCTAATCTCCAGGAAATGACTCAGCCCAAGACTGAGAGGTGAGGACAGAGATGGGCTTTAAGAAAAGGGGGAGATGTTACTAAATCTAGAGCACATTTGCATGCCAAAAGCAGATAGTTATTTATTAAGAATGCAATTCATGCATTTTCCAGGGTGACCACTAATAATTACAAGAACTCCTAAATTTAAAGGAAGCACTTGATTTTCAGGGAAAGAAATTACCCTGAGTTAGTCATCTGAACTATTTATTTTACATATCTGAACCATTTAATTAGACTATTTGCAATAACAGGGAGTTTTTAGATTACTTCCAGGAGCCTATTAAATGTGGCTGAAATGGGCCCAGGGAAATATCATGGAGTTTAAAGGCAAGCTTTACTAAACAGATAATAAATTACATGACCATCCAAAACTAAACATAAGGAGAAAGGAACAAAGAAATTAAAATAAGGAGAAAAGATATGGTTAAGGAAAATGAAAACTAATACAATTAATAAAAAAAAAAGATGGCTCTTTCGAAAGATACTTCAGAAGAGATTCCATTAGTTACATAATCTTGAGGAAAATGAAAGGAGCCTAAGTGTACCCAATAAGGAACATGAACAGCAAACCAACAGATACTGAGTATTTTATATAATTGAAAGTAAAGATATTCTTGAACTCTAAATTAATATTTTCAAAATATGGATGGAATGGTTCATGGACCAGGAAAACGTATTTTATCTAAAATAATCCACTAGCACCTGAATATGTAAAAATAGAAAATACCATGGAAAATTTTCAGAAATTAGTTCAGATTGTCCCTCCTAAGCTCTTACTTTTAATTAATGACATGGTAATGTATACCCGAAAGTTGATGAGTACATATCTTAAGCATTCTCAGCATAAAAAATAAAAGTTAACTACGCAAGCTTAGGGATAGGTTAATGACATACATTTAGCTTAATAATCACACCGCAATGCATAATATAGCAAATCACCATGTTTTACTCTTTCAATATATACAATAGTTTTTTAACTATTCCTCTATAAAGTATTTAGAAAGCAATGAATTTTAGAAACCGAAGTTTTTTACTTGTCTAGGTATCTTTCTCATTCTCTCATTCTTCCTTCCCCTCTGCTTCCTCCTCCCTCTATTCATTCATTCATTCTTTACAGGTGTGTGTGTGTGTGTGTGTGTGTGTGTGTGTGTGTGTGTGTGTGTGTGTGTGTGTGTGTGTGTGTGTGTGTGTGTGTGTGTGTTTATGGTTGTTTTTCTGTCTTACTGTAAGGCATTCTATAAATACGCTTCACATTTTGGTATAAAAAATGATGTTACTGGCTTAAAATGCATGTGGTTGTAAAAGTGATTATATAAATTGAAACTCATACACTGTGAGAAAAGCATTATTTATAATTACATTAGGACGACAGATGAATTGGGGAATACATGGTTACCTTATTTAAACAATTGCATAAAAAGACTAAATGAACCCAAAAAACCTTTTTGCTTTTCATACACCGTAAGGAAGAAGCAAAGGCAGTACGGAACTTTCTGTTTTACTTCACGTAGGCAGGAACAAATGTGATAATTCTGTTTTAGCTATCTTATATTCAGAATAGTATTTCAAATCGAAGCATTTCTTGTAAATTCCTTTTGTTTCCTAAAGGTTTTCTGTTGGATGGTGTTCAGATTTTTCAAAAAGTTTACACATTTTTTGCTTACTATTTAAAACCACCTTTTAATAGGTTCATTTTATTTCCTGTGCTCTGAACTGGAACAGTTTTTTTTTTTCTGAGTACCAATAGAAAGAGTGGTGTGATTAATCAATACTGGTAAAATGTGTGCATGGAAGTCTGTCTTATAAAACCTAAACTTTGTCCTTTATGTACCTTTAATGTCATTTAAATGTAATGAGACTAAGGAATGTTCCCACCAGTTCTGTTTTTTTGCAGGAGAAGGGAAACCACCCATTTAAAGGAAGATGATCTGAAGATACACAGATTATTCTTCAGTTGGATACTACACTGTTAAAGTTCTCTCAGTAAAGATTTGCAGCATTATCCAAGGAATCTTGCAAATCCTTCGTGAAGCATATTCCTGAAAACTTGATGCTATTGAAAATTTTAACATTTTCTGATGTTTCATACTACAATTGAGCTTTCTTATGCAGATATATTTGTACATTGGTGTTCTCTCCAGCAATCTTGTTATATATGCCTAGAGTCTCGGTACACAAAATTCATGAACTCGGGGGTGGGTCTCTCAGCATGGACTGCGCCCTCTCGTAGTCCAGTAGCGCTTGGGGGATGTCCAACTGAGCTGGCAGTTGGACATATTTACCACTGCCATGGAGGTGGGAGGTGGGAGCGGGTCCCGCCACCACCTCTGCAATCGCCAGCCGTGAGCCCTGCTTCTGACTGAGTGGCAGTCCCCCTGTTATAGTGCACTGACCAGCAGGTGGCAGCTCCTACTTTGAATGTCTTCTCCCTGGTGGTCGGTGCGCATCATACTGAACGGTCTTTCTGCCTTTTGGTTGATTTGCATATTAGCCTTTTATTATATAGCCTTATTATTTCCAAATGGTTATTTCTAGATAGATTCTAAGTTTCACTATGCATAACCCAATCATTTCTGAATGGTAACAAATTTTTTTCTGTGTTTTTGAAAATTATGCTATGTTGGCCAGTTTTGCTCATTGGTTAGAGTGTCAGCCCTCAGACTTAAGGGTCTTGGAATCAATTCCCTGTCAAGAGTACTTACCAGATTGCAAGTTCTATCCATTGCCCCAGTCTGGTCATATGTGGGAGACAGTCCATCAATGTGTCTATCTCACATGGCTATTTTTCTACCTCCCTCCCTGTCTCTCTTTATCTTTCCCTCCCTCCCTCTCTTGCTCCCACCTTCCTTATTCCCCTTCCACTCTCCCTAAAAAACAATGGAAAGAATATCCTCAGGTGAGAATTTTTTCAACATATGCCTTTGTTTCCTTCTCTCATTTTACAACAACACATTGATCCATGCAGTACAACGTTAATAGATTTGGGGTTAGTTTGCAAAACTTGTCTTATTCCTGATAGAAAATGGGAAATTTTTAACATTTCACCATGTTCACTATGTAGTAAAGCAGGTTCCATTCCAATCCCAGTCTGCTAAGAATTGTAATTTTTAATATATGTTGACCTCTATTCAGAAACTTGTGTATTTGTTGAACTGATCATAGGATTGGTCCTTCCATTAATGTGTTAATATGATGAGTTACATAGATAAGTTCCTAGGGTTAATCAAATCTTGTATTGCTTCGAGGGAAGGGCGCTTGATCATGATATTTTATTCTTGTAATTCTGTCTTGATGCTTTGTTTAGGTTGTTAATGAATGACCACACAAGCAACATTAGCCCATTTTTTATTTGATGTACACTAGCTTCATGAAAGGAATTGATAGGTAAAAACTCTTCTTCTGTTCCATGAAACAGTTCTCCACAAGGCTAGGAGAAATGCAGCAATAGGCTTTGTCATGATCAGCTCTATCCGGGCAGCATCTCAGATTTTTAGTATCAGAGCCTACTTACAGGGGAGAGACAGAAGTGGATGGTTCAGGTGCCCATCACACCCACCTTTGTAGAATGCACATCTTCCCTGCAAGGTACCTCTCTAATGATACCGTCATTCGGAAAGCTACAGGCTCTAGGTTCTATGCTAATCTCGAACTTATACACCCAGTAAAGTAAAATCATGGCTCTATGGCCTAGATTATTTCAGTCTCTCCTCCATGGTCATGAATGACCTGACCACATCTTCAGTTATGTACTTACACCAGTAACTACATTTATTCAGATTTTTCATAACGGGAATAATCAGTCACATTTATAGAATATATCCTATCCATTCCTACTTCTCTAAGCTGGGTTCCATACATGTATCACCTAATTTAATCCTCACATTAAGGTGGAACCGAGTGTACACAAAACTTGTCATTGAATCCCATTCAAAGCAAATTTGGGGATTCAAGTTCTAAGTAAGAAATCCTTCTTGTTTCTCAATGTAAAAACTTTTAAAAGTGTTGTACACAGGAATACGGATGTTGTACATGATGACTAGTGATAGGCAGTAAGTGATCTTTGCCTATCGAGTTGTTGGTCTGATGATTGGGATTTAGAGTACAGGATGCAGTTCTACTGCACAGCAAGTGACAGAGAACTGAGCCTAAATCCTAGCACCGTTATCTAAGGGTATTGCTAAACCATACACTGACCGAGTGACCACAGGTATATTCAGAGAAACGGTTACCGTCTGGAGGTGTATGCACGGTAACACAAGCAAAGAAGATAAGAAAACAGGGGTGAATGTATTTAATTTATGGACGTGAGCGAATTCCTTGTATGCATGACACAAATCCGAGACTCAGAAGGCAGGGATTCATCAAAGTATACGTGTAAGTATGGTATTAAAATATGTTTCTGTCACGAACATATTTTTGAGACATATTCTCCATGAAGGCTAAACTTAGCGTGTCTGACCACAATGTTTCTGGAAGCCTAAGAATGATTGGGTTACGGAAAAGATACCCTTTAACCCGTTTTCTTAGCCAAGCTGAACCAGAGTTTTCAATGCTCTGGGGCACAAACTCAAATCCTGTCTCATGATATCAAATTGGGGCGAATGCTCATGCGTGCGCGTGTTCATGGGAGCGCGTGCTCATGCGTGCGCGTGCTCCTAGCTGCGCATGCCCATTACAGACCATGACCACTGCCGCGCATGTGCATTTCAGCCCATATGCGTTGCTGCACATGCGCTTTGCAGTGAAGTTCTGGGAGGAGAGCTCGGCCGAACGTGTTCCTTCCATTTTGATTCTTTCTCACTGGTTGACATCCAACTGGTAGGTCCACAGAGCAGCCCTCCGGGACTTTAATTAACTTTGGGAGACTGTGAGAAGAAGGCCCGCGGGTTTCGGTGGGGGCGGAGCGGCGGGTTCTGTGGCCTCGGAGGAGGAAGGTCCTCGAGGTCAGCGCCTTTGTCCTCTCGGGCATCATGGCCGCCATGGCCCTTGAAGTCCTGGCGTGACCTGGACTAGGAGGGTGCTGGGCCGACCAGGGCAGGGGTCAGATGAAGGGTTTGGGGGACATAATTTCAGGTGTCTGGGTCCCGGAGGCACCTGGAACGGCCCACAGAACACAGAATCCACAGTCCTCCTTGGGGCCCTGGGAAGGGGGGCGGGGCGGGCGGCAAAGGAAGGGCCTAGAAACGGGAATGCTGAGGGCCTGCACCGCTGAGGCCCTGGAACTGCGTCCCCTCCCGAGGTGTGTAGCCACCAAGCAGAGTCCCGAGGGGAAACGGGCACAGCCCTCGGTATGGCATCTGGTCCCCTGTGCCTCCTGGTAATGCCAAGCAGCACAGGCAGCACGGACAGCCCGGAGCCGTCCTGTGCGATCCAGCTGACCTTACTTGAGGGGAAAAGGCCTAATCACTGGAGCGGGGCCAAAGCGGTGGTCACCCACGTGTGGTTTCAAGCAGTCTTTTCCCAAATGTCTTCCTCAAGGGGAAGCCAGTAGTGACAGCAAACGTCGTCTTTCCTCGCCTGCTTGAGGTGATAGCAGCCAGCAGGGCCATGACCTGAGTGGCTTTAAGCCCCTGTATTTGGGATCACCGGAAAGCCGTGCACTTTCCCTTACTGACCCTGGGTCGTCTTCTTAACGTGTTTTCAAACTTAAACTAAATTGTAAGTTTTAAAAATAACAGTTCTTGGCTCTTTCATTTTTTCCATTCATCTATAAGGTATCCCAAAAACTGTATACACACTTTGACAGCTAATAACAGTTAAATGTAAATGAAATTTTGTTTATAAACACTGCCTTTATGATTATTCAAAGTGTGGCTGTACATTTGTGGAGACACCCTGTATGTATCTGTTTTTATGCAAGACCATGCTGTTTTCATTGCTATGGCTTTGCAGTATGATAGCAAACAGGATGATTCCTCCAATTTTCTTCTTAAATTGCTGTGGCTGTTCAGAGTCTGTTGTGGTTCCATATAATCCTTTGAAATATTTGTTCTAGAAATGCACCATTGGTGTTCTGATAGGAATTGGGTTGAATCTATAGATTGCTTTGTGTAGTATGGACATTTTAATGATGTTAATTATTCCTGTCCAGGAATATGGATTCATTTACATGTGGAATCTAATGAACAAAGGGAACAAACAAACAAAATAGAGACGGACTCATAGACACAGCAAACAGACTCACAGCTGTTAGAGGGGAGGGTGTTGGGCTGGGTGAAAAAGGTGAAGGGCTTAAACCAAAAGAAACATCAAGGACACAGACAGCTGTATGGTTATCACAAGAGGGAAAAGGGGGTGCGAGAGGAAGAAGAGGGTAAAGGGGTGATAAATGGTGACAGAAGGAGACTGGACTTTGGGTGATGAACACAATACAACATGCAAATGATGTATTATAGAATTGTATACATGAAACCTGTGTGATTTTATTAACAAATGTCACCCCAATCCTGTATAATCTAATAATCTAATAAAGAGGGAATATGCTAATTGACCATAACTCCATCACAAAGATGGCTGCTCGAACTGCTGAGGCCTACTTCCCATAAAGAGCCTTAATGAACAATCAGCACGGACCTGAGGCTACACCCTCCCCCGCCCCCGTGGGGCTTGACAGGGGACCTCAGGCCCTGACCCCCACCAGCAGGGCTCAACAGTGGACCTCAAGGTGCACTTTTGTCCTGGTGCTTGGCTAGGGTACCTTAGGCAGCTACCATGCCCCAATACCAGGCCGGAGGACCTCAGGCATGATCCCCCACCAGGTGGGGCTTGACAAGGGATCTCAGGCCATGCCCCCCACCAACAGGGCTTGATGGGGGACCTGAGGCTGCAACCCCTCCCGGTGCTGGGCCAGGGGACCTGAGGCTGCACCATCCCAACTGGTGGGGCTTGACCAGGGACCTAAGGCCATGCCCCGCAACCAGCGGGTTTTGACAGGGGATCTCAGGCCATGTCCCCCACCTGGCGGGGCTTGACAGGGGACCTCAAGGCACGCCCCCCCCAATCCCTGTCAAGGCTGGGGTACCTCAGGACACGCCACCTGTCCTGGCAGCGGGCCAGTGGACCTGAGGCTATGTCCACTGCCAGGCGGGGCTTGACAAGGGTGGGACTGACCAGGTCTGGATCTAGCCCAATGGGGGAAGGAGCCGGCCGGGTCTGGGTCTCATGCGATTTTGAGGGGCATGTAGGTGAGTGGGACTTGACTCTGGGTCCTGTGGTACGCCCCAGACTCTGACAGAAAGAAGGTTTTCATATACATTTTACTAATTTTCTTTCATCACTGACACTTCTATTATAGAGAAAGGGCAAATAGTGATAGTACATTATGTCCGCTAATTAATACCCTTTTAATGTGTACAATTTTCTTTTTTTCTTTTTTTTTTAATATATTTTATTGATTTTTTACAGAGAGGAAGAGAGAGGGATAGAGAGTCAGAAACATTGATGAGAGAGAAACATCAATCAGCTGCCTCCTGCACACCCCCCACTGGGGATGTGCCCGCAACCAAGGTACATGCCCTTGACCGGAATCGAACCTGGGACCCCTGAGTCCGCAGGCCGACGCTCTATCCACTGAGCCAAACCGGTTTCGGCTTAATGTGTATGATTTTCATGCACCAGGTCACAGATCCTATATAATAAAGAGCTAATATGCAAATGGTCATCATGCCCTCATGCCTTCGCACCCTTGTGCCCTCACACCCCAGTGCCGAGTGAACTGAGGTCCCGTGCCCCAGCCTGGCTCTGGGTCCAGGGGACCTGAGGATGCGCTCTGCCCCCCGGCCTTACACTGGGGATAGGGGACCTGAGGCAGGACTGGGGGACCTCAGGCTGCACCGGAGGACATGAGGCCGTGCACCCAATCCTGGAGCCAGGGCCCAGGGACCTGAGGCTGTGCCCCCAGCCCTGGCACTGGGGCCAGGTTACCTGAGGCCAGGCCAGGGGACCTGAGGCTGCACCCCTCCCCCTCTCCGGCACCAGGGCAGGGGGAACAGAGGCTGCAGGCCCTGCCCAGACACTGGGGACACGGGAAACTGAAGCCATGCCCCCCACCCTGGTGCCAGGTCCAGGGGACCTGAGAACATGCCCTTGCCCCATTGCCAGGCCAGGGGAACTGCACTGTTCCCCTTCCCTGGCACTGGACCAGGGGACCAGGGGCCATGCCCCCTGCGTAGCGCCAGGCTTGGGGACCTGAGCCTGCACCCACCACCCAACAAGGCTTGATGGGTGACCTGAGGCTGCGAACTCTGCCTGGTGCCAGGACGGCTGACCTGAGGCTGCACCCTCCCACCCTGCAGGGCTTGACGGGAGTGGGGCCAGCCAGGTCTAGGTCTTGTGTGATTTTGAGGCGTGCACAGATGGGTGGGGACTTGAATCTGGGTCCCGAGGTGCGTCCCAGACTGGGACAGGAGGGAGATTTTCATATATATTTAACTTATTTTCTTTTATCTCTGACACTTTTATTATACAGAAAGGGCAAATAGCAATAGTAAATTACTTCCTCTAATTAATTCCCTTTGAGTGTGCACGAATTTTATGCATTGGGCCACTAGTGATTTCAATAAAAATTTTTACTAATGATTTGGGAACACCAAATAGTAAAAAGGGAATTTCAAAAAAAATGAAAGAAAACATTTAGACTTGGAGGTGGTCTAGTTATCCTCTTACGTACATTTTCCTAATCAAAATATTCTACTTCCAGTGTGAACTATGATTCAGCGTGTAACATCAAGAG